>JAMKPZ010015837.1:0-39423 GCA_024699675.1 Amphibolis antarctica | reverse complement strand
ATAATCCCAACACTAGCATATAGCTATTCTTCCTGGTCCAAATCTCAGGTAACTTTTGGAGGATCACTTTGGAATATTTCATCTAATTCAACTTGCAGATCACTAGCTATCATCCAAGCTAAAAGATGAAATAATTCTCTAGTAAAGATGATTAATTAGATTAATAAAGAAGAATAATTGGACTGATAAATTTCTAGTTTATTACAGATGATTTGAATAAATTCTCAAATATTACATAATATATTAAGAAAACATTTTACACATTAGCTGGTAATATTAGAAGAGTGTATTTAGAGATGCATTTGGATAACTTCTCTAATGAAATCTGCAAAGGAGGTGTGGTGGCAGCAGGGAAAGATGAATGCAAGAAGAGGACATGCACATGTTTCATGAATGCAAAAAAGGGAGGAAGAGGGTCACACCATGTGTAAGTGCACACACAAACACAAGAAATTTGAGTGATCAAAAGGAATTGAATTCTCTCAAATTCATTACTGGTGAATTTCAGACCCTCCAAATTTCATCTCATTTCTCCACTAGTTCCATAGGAGAGGAATTCAAGAAATGGGAAAATGTATCTATAACTTGGTCCTAATAGAAGTACGAGTGCCTGAATTTTTAGGATTTCAAGAAATTATGAAGTATATGCAATTAAATTTCAATGATTCATATTAGCAAGAAAGTTTCATCTAAAGGAAAACTTTTTTGAGCAGTAAAAGAAAAAACTATTTCGAAATGCTTTTTCTCAGCATTCAATGCAGAACTTGTTTGTACTCAAATGTGACCAGATGTATCAAGTCCAACCAGAAATAAGGCTATCCTCGTCTGCAGTTCACCCTAAATAGAAGTATATAAGCACACATACATAGCTTGGAATGACAGCAGGTAACAAAAGGAACTCAGAAAAAAGAAAACAGTCATTCCACCAATCACACAAACAACAAATACAATAATCAACCCTTATAATATAGTCCACACAACAGAAATCATAGAAAGATGATTGCAAACAATATCACATACGCATATGCTCAAGAGCAATGAAACAATGCAGATAGATGATGTAAAAAATATGGCATTTAAGACAAAAGATGATACCTCGATGAAATCAGATAATCCTCCAGTATTTCTTGTCACAGCACTTTGAAATAACTTGTCTAAAATTGATGTAGGTTGATCACAGGCAACTACCTCCAAATCCCCAACCTTTCTGACTTCTTTGTCAGTATCATCTGTAACATCCTTCCAGCATTCAGTGCCTTACCATAGCCCAGAAAGTTTGTACAAAACACAATTAGTTGATAAGATCGGTACATCAAGGCCTAATGATGTGACCAAGATCACCATTGTCCATTGGCATATACAAAGGAAATAAAAACGTGGGAGACTGGCCTATTTATTTCATATATCAGTGTAACATATTCTGTACCTTTATCAGAAATGTTGTTGACGCCATTTGCAGCTTTTGTTATATGTTTATCCTCAAATCCAAGCTTCTCCACCTAAACAGTGTCTTGGTCATAACTTTATTCATAGAGCAAAAAAGTGAATACCGACCTCACAGACCAAATATGATACCAGTAGAATCACAACCTCCACAGAATAATGCACTTAATTCATAAGTACCAAACACTTGGCATAGAGTGGGAGTATGGAAGCGGAATCAGATCAGTCTTGTGCAGTCAAGGTTAAAGAACGGTGTATGAGTTCCCAAATGTAAAAATTTCAAAACATTTAAAAAATTAATCTTCAAATTGTCTTAAAAATTATTTATCTACTCTATTTAAAAGCATTTGAAAAAAAAGAATACAACAGATACCAACAATCAGGATCAGCCACACGTAAATGTGGAACCATTATTAAGATTGTAAGGCTTGAATAATGAGAGGTCTAGAAACAATCCAACCATATGTAGTCTTAACTATATAAATGGAAAAGTTATTCCTTAGGCTTTGACACCCTAGTTAAAAAAGAACAACCTCAGCATTACATTAAGGCTCATTCTCAACCAACCTAAATATACGTTAACTAAAAAATACTACAGGGATTTTGTGATTTGACTAAGCAAAACAACTGATAAGAAGCAACATTTACCTCTGCTGCAAGGGACGTGACTGGTGGTGGAAAGATTTTCTTCTCCAGACCAGTGCTTTGAAAACCAGGAGGTACAAGTGGCCTTGATGCAGGGGCTTGTTGAACTGAGGATCTAGATTCATTCTGTTGTGAACCTTGTGGATTAAAACTCTTTTTCGAATTTTCATTTCCACCAACCTGAGCACTATCAGAATTCTCTAGTAATGCAGAAAAATGGTCAGCCCAATTTCCCTTGTGCTTAACTGATATTTCTTGTTGTTTCTCTTGCAATGATTTACGCTGCTCTCTTCTCATCAACTCAAAAGATTCTGGAGATACATATCAAACTGAATGTCAATTCAAATATGAGCATGCAGGATTAGAGGAGATATACGTCGGAAATAAGTTTATCATAGGTCCAGTTATTATTTGACAATAAATAACACATGGGATCTTGGTAAAGTACACATTTAACATGTCTGACGTTTTTCTCACTTACACATTCATTAACAAGTGTCAATCAAATTTTGCAGACACATCAATGTTTTGACTTATCGACAAAGCATTGAAACCAACATCTAAATGGTAATTTTGTTAACAAAAGGTGATTTTCTTCACTACTTTTCCACTGACATGATTCCAACATATCAAAATTTTACCAACCAGTACCAAATCGAAGTTGAATTTCTTGATCCATGGTACTCAATCACATAGTTTTTAACATTATATTATCATCACATTTTCATGTGGATTCCAATGCAGCAAGGTGATGAGAATTTAGGTAAGGTATCAAGTGTGGGTGTTCCCATGCAACAAGGTGATGAGAATTTAAAATAATGTGACATAATTATGTACAATTCAAATAAAAACTCATGTGCATGCACATTGCTCAACTGACCTATTCATCTATTGGCAGTTACTGGTGCATGATATTTAGGTACTATATATAACATCAAAATGAAAGGTATATTTTTTTACAGCATCATTGTTAAAATATAAACACTAAAAGTAAAAGTTAACAGACAAGTATAATCAAGGGACAAGGTAAGATACAGGTTCATGATTATCCAAAGGCACCAATTGAACAAAATACTGAACATCATGCAGATGGTGGATATTTGCATTCACAGCTAAGTCCAATTACGCACAAATTTCCATCCAAGATTATTTGATGAAATCAATTTAGGATTTATAGTCAGTTAGATTTGCATCATAGTCATGGAAAACTCAGTCTGCTTTTGGAATATATTAGTACACAACCTCTAGGCTACCAGCAAATAGCTTAACTTGTATTACCTCTTCTTCTTTTTTCCTCTTCAGCTCTGTCCTGACCAGAGAACTTAGATGTACCAAATGTTTCATCATTGAATAAATCAGTACTACTGCATGAATATGGAGCTGTCTGAAAGAAGTGAGAAAATTCATTAAATGTGGTAGATTTCTCTAATGCAAATGCATATGTCAGCAATGCTCTGAATCTCGACATAAATATCTTGATTTGATGGATGGATAGAAAAGCAATGCTATGAAATGGGCATTTCAATGACTAAAAACCAATGGATAACATAGTTGGTCTTCTCTTCCCTTATAATGACCATGAGGGAAGAGGTTCAAAGTAAATGTCCACAAAAAATTATTAATACCAGAAAACATATCACTGATGATTCATTAACAAGAAAGAATGCATCATTGTAAAAGAAAAACAACCTTATGTGGCCTTGGAGGTTGATACGGTTCAGTACTTCTTTTTAGCTGATAAATGCTACTGCCATGAGGCCTTTGTGCTGAAGTCTGTCCAGAATATCCAGATGGCCTTCCTAGAAGGCTATCATGCTCAGCATGTTGCCAAGAATGGCGAGACAGATTCAAGTAACGTCGCCCAGAATCTATATAATCATAGAATTGCACAGTCAGAAAAATGTTCACCGGAATTTCAGAAGAGAGTGACATTGTTTGCTATTTGTGTGATATGCGGAATATTCAACAAAACCTTCTTCCAGAAATTCATGTATTGATTCATGATCAACTGTCATCTTGGTAAAATCATAAATATTACAGTTAGTGTCATTACATAACTTTTATTCACATAATGATGGTCCAATAGGGAAAATTTTCAGTGACGAGAATCAAAAAAACATCTAAAAGAAACTCTCTTTGGGGTAACAATAGGACATAACAAGCTTAACCAGAGGTCTGATGATAGTAAAAAGTAGAAAAAAGACCTACATACCTGAATCACGATCAGATTGCAGTTCTTCTCTATCATTGGATCCAGATGAGCGGGTGTCCCACCTACCATAGCTTCCTCGTGAATAGTTACTTGAACCCTCCAATCTATTCGAATGTGAGCCATTCTCATTCCACTTTTGAAAATATGTAGCTCCTAGAATTCTTTGTGCCTCACTGCTTTCACAGAAATAAGCATCAAGTCATTCATCAATTCGTATGATTTAAATCAGATAAATAACTTGTTGGAATGAAGTGTCGTTGGATAGACACTAGCAGGACAGACACAAAATATTAGACGAATGCAAGCAATAGTACCTTAAAAGTGACACGTCAAATCCTCTTGGTAGCTTCTTGCAAATATCTGTCTCACTTATGGACAAGAGGAAGTCCCTGCTATATGAAAATCTTGGCAATCTAATTGAAAAAATGGAGTTAAAGTACAGAGTATCGTGAGAAGCAAAAAAAGAATGATAAAATTTAAAACATGATGGTGAAACTGAAAAGCTTAAAAAAAAATTACCTCTTAGCTTTCTGTACATGTTGAATAGATGATTCTTCAGGCCCTGATGTTGATTTCTCTTCAACTTCTGAACTCATCACCAAGACGGAAAGAATCCCTGATCAAACAATATCTGTTGATCACCCATAAAATGAAAAAACTAGAGCAATGAACAAGAAAATTTCTATCATTTCAATTCCCCAACATTCCGACAAGTTCCTCTTTTATCAAAAAACGACAAAATTTGTACTGCTCATTGCCCCACAAATATAAACTAGAGCACGTCAAAAAAAGCATCCAGCTAGGCACAACAAGATACTACTGCCTGAAAATAGGCATCAACAACACCGCAACACTCCAATTTGATCACCAAAAAAGACGCCCAAATCGGGTACCGCTCATGCATTACTTTCTCCCTCAAGTCCAAACTTCCTTTTTGCACATATTTTCCAAACAAAACCAATCGAATATAAACAATCAAAGCGAATCCTGCCCGCCCGCCCGCCCGACCGACACAGCTTTAGACCTACAAATCACACCACACCGGCTATCAATCCTCCGACTTCCTAAACATCCACCACAAACCGCCAACCCAGCCACCAGCACTATTCCCAAATCGGATAGCAACATCCACGGAAAATCCCCCGCACACACTTCGATCAGGGATCGCTGGCGAGTTCGTCCGTCGCGGCGTGAACGTAACCCTACGGAATGACTGGCGATCGACGGCTAGAGAGAACGAGAGCAGAAGCCGTACCTGAGATGGACTCCGACGAGGGCGGCCTCCGACCATGCGATTCACCGGTGGACCCCCGATCCGTGGCTTCGTCCGGCGAGGTGCGGGAAACTGCAGATCTTCCCCTCTGCCTTTCTATTTGTCATGTCCGATGGACATATTTGTTTTTTTTAGCTTTAAATTTCGTTTAATAATTTTTTATTAAAATTTACAATTTTAAATTTCATTAATATATTAAAATTAATTTAATATAATAACTTAAAATCACGTAAGGTGAAGTTCTTTTTTATTTTAACCGAATTTGGTAAAATTTTTACTTTACGGTGTATAGTATTTTTATTAACTAAAATATATAAATAATAATTATAATAATTTCTTTTACTGCATAACTGAATGTAAAATAATTCTACTTTTAATATTTTTTCGATTTTGTAACTTTATTTTTTGATTGTTTGACAATAAGTTAGGAAAAATAGAATAAAAATCATTAAACGTGAACTCTTATCTTATCTAATTTAACCTTTTTTTCAAACATAAACTAAAAAAATAGATGATTTATAATATAAATATTTTAGTATAAATTTTTAATATAAAATATTAAGTTATTTAATAAATATTAGTGTAAATTAAAAATAAAATTATAATTATAAATTAAAAATTTTATTAATACAATAAAATTATTTTAATATAATAATTATAAAAAGTACGAATTCATCCGTTCATCGATTTGACTTTTTCCCATTAAAAAAATAATATATACAGCTTACAATTAAAATAAAATCTATCTATTAAATTAATCATTTTTATATGCATAAGTCATTTTAAATTTTATTAATTTTATATTGAAATTATGAAATTAAAAAATAATTTATTTAACTTTTGTTCAATTCAATATTTATATACAAACACTTATATTTTTAATTCTATTCAATTTTGACAGATACACAGATACTCTAACATTAAATTTATTTTTACTTAATTCTATCAAGAAATGAACTCTTATTAACTTTTTCATCCAATTTCATATACATAAACAAACATTCTACTCAACACCATGTCTTTATATAATCATAATATTTTTTATTTTAAAAAAAAACTTAGTATTCTTATTGTTCGTAAAAATAATAAAAATACTTTTATCTTAATTTAAACCAAAATTATACTTTATGCCTCTATGAAATGGATTTCGAATTTCACTATCTTATTAATAATTACTTAAATCTAAATCAAAATGTACTCTCACATCTGATAGTAATCCAACATTAATAGAAATTAGACTTAATATATGATATCATTAATAATTAATTTTAAAATGAATTATTTTACAACATTCAATATATTCTTTTACAATTTAGGATTTGTTTGTGTATTTGGAAATGATAGAAAATGAAATGATAGGAATTGATGGAAAATGAAAATAATAGTATTTGATGAGAAATTATAAAAATGAGAATTATTTGTGTATATACGGAAAATGAGAGGAATCTCAAATTTTTGGATATTTGTGTGTCATGAGAATTTTTAAGAAAATTTAATATTAAATTTTTAAATATTGAAATAATAAAAGTTATTAAATTTTATTTTTTTAATAATAAAAATTTAATATTTATAAAAACATATAAAAAATGATGTTCAATATAATATACTAGATGTAGAAGGCTAACACAATCAGGAAAATAAACAAATCTTCAATGATGCTAAGGGTTAACCTTATATGATTTTCAGGTTTGAAAATGGCTAAATAATGACAATAAACAAAACTTCAATAATGAATGATTATGAGTATAATGACAATAACATTGTATAAAGGCAGTAATATTATTTAATAGTGTATAATAACAGGAAAATGTAGTAAAATCAAATGGAGATTTGTCTTTACCAAATGGTAGAAAAAAAATACGAAAACCATACCACCTGCAAAAAAAAAGGGAGGTCATTTGGCTAAGTTGTAGAAAAATATAGGAAAATCATACCAAATGATAAAGGTTTGTGCACGATTGAGACACAGAGGGGTAAGAAGGAGTTGCAGCAATGTTTGTCATGTGTGTAAGAGATAAGCGAGAGATCTCTTCACGTCGATCGAGGTGGGGGTTGGGATAGAGAGGGACAAGAAATGATAACGACTTTAGGTTAGGAAATCATAAGAAATCCATTTCTTATGATTTTCTTAATGCACAAATAGGAAACTCAATTTAGTCAAAAGGAAAGCTATTGGACCACTTCAAACCATAAATACAAAACTTAAACCTATTAAATAATTTTAGTTAAAAAAGCTATTGGTCAATGCAAAATCTACTTATAGGGTTGTTAAGGTAGGATTTTTTCTTAAATAGTTTTTATTTATAATACTTATATTTAATATATATTTAATATCTAAAACCTTTCATAACGACCAACTCCGCACATCCATTACATCTTTGTTTAAAAAGAATAACTTGTTTGCATCACATTTATTGTAACATCACATATTCAATCAAATATGAAATCTTTTATTATTCAAAAAAGTAAAATATATAAAAGTACAATAATAAATTAAAGAATATATAGATATAATTAAAATTTATTTACATATAACGGATTAGAATTTCTTTCGCCATTATAACTCTGATACCACTTATGAGATTAGAAGTTATATGTTTGTGCACATGTATGCCAGTGAACGTAGTTAAGAGGTTGAATAGGATTTAGAGGTGGAATTAAATCCTCACAATAGAGGTCATGTACGTTATTTGGGAGGCTAGGATTGTTGGATGCCCAAGCCACCCACTTGAGTAAAGAGACTTACATGTGTTCAACGGAAAATCTATAATCATGAGTAGAAGTGTAGAGAAAGTATTCCATGATAAGGAGTCTGATCAATCTAATAAAGTATGCTTAGATGTCAAAGTTCATATTTAGATACCCATAAGACATCAATAATTTGACCACATGTCAATCTCCATCCTCTTGCCAATAGTTGATATATGACATGACTGATTAAGTAATTTTGTCAACACTATTTTATTGTCAATCAAATTATTATTTAGACTATCATGTTAATATCTAGTTAGCTATCAATATTCATTGTTTGTTTTTAAATTTTTTATTTAATAAAAATTAAAGATCACAACTTAAGATCCTATTTGTGCACTTGAAATTCATAAAATAAAATTTCATAGAAATTCACTTTTCCAATGATCAATTTTTTAGAAACATTTGTACCAATATAAAATGATGGAAAATTTGATTTGTGTCATTTCCCAATTGAAGTACAACATTTGAGCATTTTTTATCTCTCGTTTTCTATCTCATCATCTTAAAATATAAGAAAAACCCAAAATATAAACTCTTGACATGATTTTTAGGTTAATTTAATATAATTTTTGGGTTCAAAAATGGCAAAAATGACGATAAACAAAACTTCAACAATGAATAATTTGGGGAATAATGGCAATAATATTATTCAAGGGTTTATAATAGGAGGAAAATGTAGTAAAATCAAATAGAGATTTGTTTTTACCAAATGATAGAAAAAATACAAGAATATCAAACCAAATGCAAAAAATGCAAAAAAAGGAAAATTGTTTGGCTGAGATGCAAAAATCATACTAAATGATGAAGGCTTGTGCACGATTGTGAGTTATAGAGGTAAGGAGGAGTTGCAACGGTGCCTATCGCATGCGGGAGAGATAAGTGGGAGGTACAAGGAAGAGATCTCTTTATGTCAATGAAGGTCGGCTCATCAATGTTTGGCAACCCCAAAAACTTTGGTTGTTGAAAGGGAGAAGGGTAGCAACATTACTTGCACACTGTCAACGAGGTCACTTGCTGGTGGAGGTTGATTTCTCATGAAGAAGGGCAGTGTCATTGTCGAGGGTTTCTAGTTTCATAACATTTCACGAGAGGGGGTTAGGATAGAGAGGGATGAGAAATGATAACGACTTTCTTGAGGTTAGGAAATCAAAAGAAATCCATTTTTCATGATTGTCTTAATGTACAAATAAGAAACTCAATTTGGTCAAAAGGAAATTTATTTCATATGAATTTCTTTCCTAGGAATTCTGTGTGCACAAACAATGGCTTAAAGTAAGACCACTTCAAACCATAATTACAAAACTTAAACCTATTAAATAATTTTAGTTAAAAAAGCTATTGGTTAGTGCAAAATCTAATTGTAGGGTTGTTAACATAGGATTTTCTCTTAAATAAATATTTTTTATAATACTTATATTTAATATGTATTTAATATCTAAAACATTTCATGAAGACCAACTCTGTACATTCATTACATCTTTGTTTAAATAGAATAACTTATTTGCATCACATCTATTATAACATCACATATTCAATCAAATATGAAATTTTTTATCGTTCAAAAAGAGTAAATTATATAAATGTATAACAATAAATTAAAGAAAATATAAATACAATTAAAATTTATTTGCATATAATTGGTTAGAACTTCTTTAGCCATTATCATTCTGATACCACTTATGAGGTTAGAGGTTATAGGTTTGAGTTCTAGTAGACACATTTGTGTGCATGTGTGCCAGTGGACGCAGCTAGAGGCAGGAATGGGATTTAAGAGTGGAATCAAGTCCTCACAATGAGATTCATGTATGTGATTTGGGGGGGTGGGATTGTTGGATATACAAGCCACCCACTTGAGCAAATGGCCTTGTTTGTGTTAAATGGAAAATCCTTGATCATAAGTAGAAGTACAGAGAAAGTGTTTCATGACAGAGTCTAATCAATGCAATGGAGTATGCTTAAATGTTAAGTTCATACTCAAAGACTAGTGACACAACAAGTGCGCCAAGTCACGACCTCCACATGGCAAGAGTCTAGGTCGATCAAGTCACATGTGTTACCCACATAATGGAAGTTGAGTTGAATTGTGTCATACTTGAAGTGAATATAAGTTGTTACTAACAATAATTGATAAGGAGGTGTAATATTCTCATTATCATTTTAGAGTTTTAGTATAGTAGTAGTACTTGGTCCTTACAAAAATTACTCAAATCAATTGGAAAAACTAAATAAATCTATCACCAAAACTATTTAAACCAACAAAAAAATCACTTAAATCACTACAAGAAAATTATGTATTTGTGATGGCCATATTATTTTGGTCGTCACAACTAGTATCAATTGCGACAGCTTTTAAAGGCCGTTACATAGAAACGTCACAAGAGACTTAAATAAGACGGATGAAATTTTTTGTGACGGCTAAAATGTTTTGGCCGACACAAATGACTATTATTTACAATGGCGTTTAAAAGTCGTTGCAAATGGAATTGGCGAGATAAAACTCGTGTCTTCCCTTTCTTCCTATGTGTGCCTGTTTCTCTATGAAAAACTTCCCCCACTATCTCTCCACGCGTGCCCGTCTCTACGCAAAAACCTTCCCCCACCGTCTCTCTGCGCACGGCCCTGTTGCCACCCTCTTCACGCGCGCTCAGCTCACCGCCCTCTCCACAAGCATGCATCTCGCCGCCCTCTCGGTGCACACTTGTTTCGCCGCCCTGTCAGCGCGCCTGTCTCGCCTCCCTGTCTGCGCATGCATCCATCTCGTCACCTCTTCCACCGCGGGAGCTTCTGTAGGTACAGATCTGAGATTTTTTTGTGTGTAGGTTTTTATTTATTTGGTGATTTTTCTTTTAGGTTTTTATTTTTTGGTGATTTTTTTGTAGGTTTTTAGTTTTTTCCTGATTTTTTCTTAGGCTTTTAGTTTTTTTGTTGATTTTTTTGTATGTTTTTAGTTTTTTATATGCAAGCAATACCATATGTGCATCCAATACCATATGTTAAGTATAACTCAATCTTAAATATGCACACATACACATTTATTGAATGTTCTCGTTTGGTAATGATTTTGATATATTTTGAAACAAAGATTCTGGAACATGTAAGAGGGAATTGATTAGATCATAGTTTGCAGAGAAAAATAATGAACTATTCATTTCAGTGTGCCATATAGAGCATGTAAACCTCCATTGTGAAAAATGGTATGAAATGAACAAGAATAATTAGATCGTACATGAATAATGTATAGACATACAGAGAAATAAATTATAGATGAAAAAGAAATAAAAAGCATGCTTACATAATTAACTTCAGAATGCATAAAAAATGGTGAAATGGCCAGAAAAGAAACATTAGCTTTGTTAGTCTTCCTTATCAATGCTAGGTTGGGGAGCTAGTGGGATTTCATCCTGTAGAATTATCAATGAAAGTTTCCCTTTATGAAATGTTTCTTCAATTTAGCCCAGTAACCATATACATTGTAACCATCAACCAGCAACACAGGAACTACAATGTCCAAATCCTGATTTGTGCTGGACAAAAAGTACTCATGTCTTTGAAATGATGGTTTTTCAATAACTAAAATTATACACTCAAATGCATGATTAATTGAATAGTACTTACTAGTAGAGATTAATTGTTAGGTCCTTGTTTTGTAACTAGTGGACAGCCTAAGTGAACTTTGTTTTGTTTTTGTTCAGATAAGCTTCTTATTGTATTATTTGTAACGTATGGTGTATAATAATAATAATAGATCATCCAAAACAAGGTGAGAGAAAATCCTCTCATAACATTCTAATATATTTTTTTTTGTTGTTGTATTCCATCAAAAGAAAAAAAGATTTGATAAATCTTCATCTACCCAAAATTAAGCTCACACTGTTAAAATGCTGTAGTAGTCAAAAAAGGTTTAGATCTCCTACTTTTTTCCACAGCATATT
This sequence comes from Amphibolis antarctica, assembly GCA_024699675.1. Lineage (NCBI taxonomy): Eukaryota > Viridiplantae > Streptophyta > Magnoliopsida > Alismatales > Cymodoceaceae > Amphibolis > Amphibolis antarctica. Next base: position 27,164 of record JAMKPZ010015837.1, on the reverse strand, counting down.
GAATTGAAGATAACTTTGTATTTATGTAGTGACCCTAAAATAGGATAGGTCATGATAAATTAACATTGATCATTGCTGATATGTGCATGAGTAGTTGTGTTCATCATTGCAAATAGATACACATATAAATATATGCATTTTTTTTTTTGTTCCCAGCAGTGATTGTTGAAAATTAGTACTTATTTTATCAGCAAAGGTTTTTACCAATTTATGTGATACTTCTTGTTTTTTAGAGACTAGTTCACTTGATGGATATGTCCATGATTTAATCCTCCACCCAATGTGCATTACTTATAGAGAGAATTTTGTGTCATGCATGGTAAAGTAAATTATAAGATATTTATGGCATTAAATTTTGGAAAGTGTTGTGCATTTTAATTTATTCAATTTATTTTATTTAGTATTAAATTTCAAAATACAAAAATTTGAATGTTGCATCGTAATTATAGAATGACCATGATTGGGATACAACTAAGGGTTAAACCATAGCATTATGCGTATAATTAAATGATTAATCACATTATGAATATATTTTTGGACTATATTGTAAAGATTTTACGTGACTTTAGCTAGATACTATATATAATTAATACGAAAAATAAAATCTTTGAATTTTTGAATATTTTTCCATTTGATATGTATCATGTAAGTTAATGTACCATTATTTTCACCCATGCATCTAGATATTATTTATTAACATTACTCTGTTATTTTTCTAGGCCAACATATCATAATTAGTTAAGCTCCACCATTAAACATTCATCTTTTAAAATCAGAAAAATAGATGAAAATGAGCTACTTTAAATACCAAAAATTCATTTCTTTAATCAAAAAAATAGATTGAAAACAAACATTCACTTTATTCATCTTAGGTCACAGTTGCCTTCTTAGGCTTAGAAAAGGAGCATCCTATCAGGTGCCCTTGTTAAAGGAGTGCATGAAGTATTCAATCGGGTTCTCCTTTTAAAGGAATGAATATATTATTACTTATCAACAATCAAATAAACTGATTAAGATAAGGGATAATAAGCTTTTTTGAGAAATTTAATGGAAAGTTAAACAAAATCTGGAATTGAAGTGAGTGATCAAAGAGTATACTTGTTTACATTCATGCTTACATCTACATTATTTTTATTGGTTATTCTTGAAAGCGTGCAGTTGTAAGAAAATTTCTACAAATTTCATAATCGAGTCATGGTTAAAGCTTGGATTGGAATGCAGAGGTATTAATTACAAGTTTTTTTAAGGAATCATTTATTGATAGATTATTTAGTAATTGAATAAGTTAGATTCTTATATTAAACGAATTTTGTCATTATAGGGATACTATACAGTATATGAGAGGAGTGATACAGTTTATTGAATTTGTTAAGATTCATGAATCTCATGATGGATTGATTAAATGTCTATGTTTGAAATGTGTTAATTCACTTTTACAAGATCCTTAAATTGTAGAAGAACACTTATTTTGGAATGGGATTCTTGAAAATTACACAACATGGTGTTATCATAGAAAAGTTCCATCAAAAAAAGTTCAAATTCCCCATGTAGCTACTAATGATGCCAATGTTGATTCAGATTATCATGATTATGATGATTTGAATGAGATGTTTGAAGAAATAAATGACATGGTACAAGGTTTTGAAGAAAGACAAGAGAGTGTTGAAGATGAAAATAATAATGTCAAAGCCTTTTATAATAATTTGAATGATGTTAACCAAGAGTTATATCCAAGATGTGAAAAGTATACAAGGTTAACTTTTATAGTTCAATTATTTCATATAAAATGCTTAGGTCAGTAGAGTAACAACACATTTGATATACTGTTAGGACTACTTAAGAATGTCTTCCCAATGACAACTTTACCAAGTAATATGTATGAGTTAAAAAAGATGATTTAAAACTTGGGCCTTCATTACAAAAGAATAGATGCATGTGAAGATGATGTTAATAATTTGGATGATGGTTTACATATTTATCATTTCTATTATTATGAGATTATTTAGTAGTTAACTTACATGGTTAGGCTTTTGAAGATACCCACCAACCATCTCCTTTGTCCAATCCCAAATCAAAGCTTGAAAATTATTTTTGCTAAGCAAGAAATTATTTGTATTTACATCTTTCAAGAACTTTAAAGTGTATGGAACATAGTGTCATTTGCAACACTGTTTTGTAACATCGGTGGTAGAAGCTATCTCAAGTACTTAAGGAAGTAACAAAGTCCACAACAAAAATAACAACATTAGTTGGGTGAAATGAGGTAACAACTACTGCTGCATGAGTAGTACAAACTTCAAATCACTTAGACACATCTTGTGTGTTGCACACGTAGCAACTGTTGCTGGACAAGTATAATACATTTGGTTTTATTTCTTCTTGTCAGATGCATTGTAAAAACTAACACAACATTTGAGATACGAAAGAAAGTCATGGGCATGAGTTTTTTTCTATAAGATTATTTTTTTTTGTTAAAAGGTTTTTAAATGACCATTTGTGACGACTCATTAAAGTATTTGTGACGATTTGTAGTCATCACAAATAAATTATATGCGGCAATTTTTAAAACCGTCACAAAGTATTTGTGATGGCCTTTATAGGTACGGCTTGTAACCATCACAAATACATTATTTGTGACGATTTTTGGGTTTTTTGAGACGATTTTGGCCGTCACAACAAGTCATTTTTCCTGTAGTGAATTAGCTTTAAAACAAGATAAATTTACATGTAAAATTGTTTAAACTAGTTGAAAAACTATTAATCAATTGATAAAATCATTTAAATTAGTTAGAAAATCCACTTAGACTAATAAAATCAGATAAATTTGAGGCATTAACAATTTGACCACATGTCTATCTCTATTAGATGTAGGACATAGTCTCATATCAAAAAGACCAACCTTCAGATATGTATTGAAGTGAGTGAGGATTCTTCCTCCTATTGGTCCAGGCTTTTGAGATGGGTTCTCCTAGAGCCTGCATTAGGTGGTATCAAAGTAATTTAATCCACAAGCGTGTATGAAAGGGGCAACATAGTGAATGTTAGTGTGAGCTATCGACAAAGCATCGATGTTTGGCCATACGGAAGGAGTGACCTAGTGGATTCGAGTGTGGGCCACCGATGAGACGTCAGTGTTTAGAAGCATGGTGGTCTGATGTAGGACATAATCTCGTATCGAAAGAACAACCTTTAGGTATACACTGAAGTAGGTGAGAGCTCTCCCTCCTTTTAGTCTAAGCTTTTAGGATGAGTTCTCTCAGAGCCTACATTACTATCCATTTGCCAATAGTTGATATGTGACATAATTAATTAAGCGAACACTATTTTATTGCCATGTCAATCAAATTACTATTTAGATTATCATGTCAATATCAAGTCAACTATCAATATTCATTGTTTTTTTTGTTTTTTTATTTAATAAAAATTAAAGATTGTAACTTAAGGTCCTATTTGCACTTGAAATTCATGAGAAAAAAATTCATAGAAATTCACTTTTCCAATGACCAATTTTTTAGAAGTGTTTGTCCAACATAAAATGATGGAAAATTTGATTTCTGACATTTTCCAATTGAAATATAACGACAATCTTATCTTCTTCCAGAAAAAGGGTGCATATCCAAGAATCAATCAAACTATTGCAAATCCTTCAACTATTTATTACCTGTGCCTGTGCATCTTGCATTTTTCTAGGTTTTGTACTGTCTATAAAGCTATTTCAAATACGATGTCATATGCCCGCCTCTCTCCACTAATATAATAGTCACTAAAGGGATCAAACTCTCATTCAAGGCCCCCTATTGCATCCAGACCCTGCTGGCTGGGCTGGCTGGCGATAGTTAAGGGAGTTGACTTCTGATATTGAAAGATTAGATTCTCTATTTTAGTTCCATATAGCCTCCCACCCTTTAAGCATTCTCATCTCTCATTTTCCATCTCCTCATCTTAAAATACAAGGAAAACCCGAAGCATAAACTCTCGACATGATTTTTGGGTTAACTCAATATGATTTTCAGGTTCTAAAATAACAAAAATGAAGATAAACAAAAATGAGTATAATGGCAATAATATTATTCAAGCGTGTATAATGGGAGGAAAATGTAGTAAAATCAAATAGAGATTTATTTTTACCAAATGTAGAAAAAATACAAGAATATTATACTAAATAAAAAAAATGCAAAAAAAGGGGAAGTTGTTTGGCTGAGTTGCAAAACATATATAAGAAAATCATACTAAATGATGGAGGCCTATGTAGGATTGGGAGTTATAGAGGCAGGGAGGAGTTGCAATGGTGCCTATCATGTGCGGGAGAGATAAGTGGGAGGGACAAGTAGGAGATCTCTTTGCATCGATAGAGGTTGGCTCATCCATGTTTGGCAACCCCAAAAACTTGGTTGTTGAAGGGGAGAAGGGTAGCAACATTGCTTGCACATTGTCAGCAAGGTCACTTGCTGGTAGGGGTTGATTTCTCATGAAGAAGGGTAGTGTCGCTTGAGGGTTTCCAATTTCATATATAGTATTTCACAAAGGGGGGTCAGAATAGAGAGAGACGAGAAATGATAACGACTTTCTTAAGGTTAGGAAATCTCAAGAAATCCATTTCTCATGATTTTCTTAATGTACAAATAAAAAACTCAATTTGGTCAAAGGAAAAGTTATTTCACATGAATTCCTTTCCTAGGAATTTTGTGTACAAACAATGACTTAAAGTAAGACCACTTCAAACCGTAAATACAAAACTTAGACCTATTAAATAATTTTAGTTAAAATAGCTACTAGTCAATGCAAAATCTAATTGTAGGGTTGTTAATGTAGGATTTTCTCTTAAATAGATATTTTTTATAATACTTATATTTAATATGTATTTAATATCTAGAATCTCTCATGAAAACTAACTCTACACATTCATTATATCTTTGTTTAAAAAGAATAACTCGTTTGCATCACATCTATTGCAATATCACATATTCAATCAAATATGAAATTCTCTATTGTTCAAAAAGAGTACAATATATAAATGTACAACAATAAATTTAAAAAATATAGATACAATTAAAATTTATTTGCATATAATGAATTAGAATTTCTTTAGCTGTTATAATTCTGATATCACTTATGAGGTTAGAGGTTATAGGTTTGAGTCTTAGTAGACACGTTTGTGCGCATGTGTGCCAGTGGACCCAATTAGGGGTAGGAATAGGATTTAGGGGTGGGATCAAGTCTCCATAATGAGGTTCACGTATGTGATTTGACGGGGTGGGATTGTTGTATGTACAAGCCACCCACTTGAGTAAATGGACTTCCAATTGTCTAATGGAAAATCCTTGATCATGAGCAGAAGTGTAGAGAAAGTGCTCTATGATAGGGAGCCTGATTAATCCAATGGAATATGCTTAGATGTCAAGTCCATACTCAGACTCATGACACAACAAGTGGGCAAAGTCACGACCTCCACATGACGAGAGTCTAGGTCAACCAAGTCACATGTGTTACCCACATAGTGAAAGTTAAGTTGGGTTGTGTCATACTTGAAGTGAATATAAGGTGTTACTAGCTATAATTGATAAGGATGTGTAATATTCTCACTATCATTTTAAAGTTTTAGCATAATAATAGTACCAGGTCTTTACAAAAATTACTCAAGTCAGTTGAAAAAATTAAATAAATCTATTACCAAAACTATTTAAACCATTAAAAAAACCACTTAAATTAGCTTGTAAAACAAGATAAATTTACATGTAAATTTGTTTAAACTAGTTGAAAACTATTTATTAATAGATAAAATCATTTAAATTAGTTAGAAAAATCACTCAAACTAACTAATAAAATCAAATAAATTTGAGGCAATTTGACCATATATCGATCTCTATCTTCTTGCCAATAGTTGATGTGACATGACTAATTAAGCAATTTTACCAACACTATTTTATTGTCAAGTCAGCTACCATGTAATTTTATTAATATTCATTGTTTATTTTTTAATTTTTTAATTAATAAAAATTAAAGATCGTAACTTATGGTCTTATTTGTGCACTTGAAATTCATGAAAAAAAATCATAGAAATTCACTTTTCCAATGACTAATTTTTTAGAAGTGTTTGTGCCAACATAAAATGATGGAAAATTTGATTTCTATCATTTCCCAAGTGAAGTATAATATTTGAGCATTTCTCATTTCTCATTTTTCATTTCCTCATCTTGAAATACAAGGAAAACATGAAGCATAAACTTTTGACATGATTTTCAAGTTAACTCAATATGATTTTTAGGTTCAAAAATGGCAAACAACGATGATAAACAAAACTTCAACAATGAATGATTTTAGGTATAATGACAATAATATTATTCAAGGGTGTATAATGGGAAGAAAATGTAATAAAATCAAATGGAGAGTTGTTTTTACCAAATGGAAGAAAAAAAACAAAAAAAAAACAAGAAAAAATACAAATGGAGGGTCGTTCATACCAAATGATGGAGGCCTGTGCAAGATTGGGAGGTTTAAAGGCAAGGAGGAGTTGTAACGATGCTTGTCACGTGCAAGAGAGATAAGTGGGATATCTCTTTGCGTTGGTGGAGGTCGGCTCATCGGTGTTTGTCAACCCTAAAAACTTGGTTATTGAAGAGGAGAAGGGTAGCAACATTGCTTGCACGCTATCTATGAGTTCTCATGATTTTCTTAATGTATAAATAAAAAACTCAATTTGGTTAAAAGGAAAGTTATTTCACATGAATTCCTTTCCTAGAAATTCTATATGCACAAACAATGGCTTAAAGTAAGACTACTTCAAATCGTAAATACAAAACTTAGACCTATTAAATAATTTTAGTTAAAAAAGCTACTGGTTAATGCAAAATCTAATTATAAGGTTGTTAATGTAGGATTTTCTCTTAAACAGATATTTTTTATAATACTTATATTTAATATGTATTTAATATCTAGAATCTCTCGTAAAGACCAACTCTACACTTCCATTACATCTTTGTTTAAAAAGAATAACTCATTTACATCACATCTATTATAACATCACATATTCAATCAAATATGAAATTTTTTATTGTTCAAAAAGAGTACAATATATAAATGTACAACAATAGATTAAAGAAAATATAGATATAATTAAAATTTATTTGCGTATAATGGATTAGAATTTCTTTAGCTATTTAATTCTAATACCACTTATAAGGTTAGAGATTATAAGTTTGAGTTACAGTAGACACGTTTGTATGCATGTATGCAAGTTGACACAGTTAAGGGGTGAAATAGGATTTAGGGGTGAAATCAAGTCTTCACAATGAGATTTACGTACGTGATTTGGGAGGGTGAGATTGTTAGATGTCTAAGCCACCTACTTAAGCAAAGGGACTTGAATGTGTTTAATGGAAAATCCTTGATCATGAGCAGAAGTGTAGAGAAAGTGTTCCATGATAGGAAGCCTGATCATTTCAATGAAATATGCTTAAATGTTAAGTCTATACTCAAAGACCTATGACACAACAAATGGGTCAAGTCACGATCTCCACATGATGAGAGTCTAAGTTAACCAAGTCACGTGTTACCCATGTAGTAGAAGTTAAATTGTATTGTGTCATATTTGAAGTAAATATAAGGTGTTACTAGTTATGATTGATAATGAGGTATAATATTTTAACTATCATCTTAGGATTTTAGTATAATGGTAGTACCTGGTTTTTATAAAAATCACTCAAATTAGTTAATAAAATTAGATAAATCTGTCACCAAAAATGTTTAAACCAGCAAAAAAATCACTTAAATAGTTAAATTAGCTTGTAAAATAAGATAAATTTACATGTAAAACTATTTAAACTAGTTAAAATATTATTGATCAATCAACAAAATCATTTAAATTAGTTAGAAAAACCACTCAAACTATCCAGCAAAATCAAATAAATATGAGACATCATCAACAATTTAACCAAATTTTTTTTTATAAAAATTTACTTTTTCAATGACCAATTTTTTTAGAAAGATTTGTGTCAACGTAAAATGATAAAAAATCTAATTTTTGTCATTTCTCAACTGAATTCTAATTTTTGTCATTTAGAAATACAAGGAAAACCAAAAACATGAACTCTCAACATGTATTATTCTATTTTTGAAATTTTTCTCATATTCTGTATGTATACAAAGAACCTCTATTTTTACAATTTCTCATTAAATTTCATCATTTTCATTTTCTATCTATTTCTGAATTTTCGTCATTTCATTTTACGTTATACAAACGAACTCTATCTAACATTTGACACCTATAAAATTTGTTGTCAATAGAAGTAGTGCTTGAGTGGGTGTTTTGGTAAGTTAATTGAGTTTTATGTTTTTCTAAAAGTTACAGGATTTACGATAAAAAAAGTAATGATAATATTTTTTAAAAAGTTATAATAAATAATAAATAAAATAAGTAAAATGATAATGTATTGTATTTATTATAATAATGTGATGATAATATTTTTTAAAAGTTGTAATAAATAATAAATAAAATATGTAATAGAATAATAGATAATATTTATTATATTAACGTGATAATGATATATGATAATGTTTTTTAAAAAAATTATCACATCTATTAAATAGTTAAAAATTTAAAAATTATTTAATAAATGATATTTTTGTAGAGTTACGTAAACGTTCGAACAAGCAAGTCCTTCAAATATTTAGAAAATATGTATAATATCTAAAAGTTCAAGGTCATTTGAGAAAAATATCCCTGTGCTAAAATTTGAAGCCACCCTTGGGCCTTATCCCGTCGTCTCCGCCGCTCGACGTCTCTGCTCCGCGTCGCCGGAGCTTCATTCTCTACTCATGGCCGCCGCCGCCGTCATGTCCTCCACCGTCTCCACTAGTTCTCCGCAGTTCCTTTCCCTTCCCGTCCGACACGCGTCCCGCTCCCCGCTCGTCCTCGTCCCCCCGACCTCCATCCCACGCCGGACATCCTCCCGGGGGTCACTGGTGGTGAGATCCGTTTCCGCCCCGGCTACGACCACGGGCGTCGTCCTCGTCGACAAGTCCGACTCCGAGAAGGTCAACCGTCTCCAGGCCGCCTACTTCGCGAAGGCCGTGCCCCTCCTTATGGAGGAGTTTGCGTACACCAACATCCATCAGGTGATGATACTGATGAATTTTGGGAAATTGGGAATTTTTGTGGTGACGGTAATGTGGGATTTGGGGTTCAGGTCCCGAAGGTTGAGAAGGTGGTGGTGAACTGTGGCATGGGGGATGCAGACAAGAACTCGAAGGGGTTGGAGGCGGCCATCAAGGACCTGGCCATGATTACCGGACAGAGGCCGGTGAAGACCAAGGCGAGGCAATCGATTGCCACGTTTAAGCTCAAGGAGGGTGAGACTGTTGGCATTGCTGTCACGCTCCGTGGAAATGTGAGCTTTTTTTTCTCTCATTTTACATATCGGTTATCAAATAATTTTTACATTATTTACTATTTATTAGATGCAATAACTTTTAAAAAATACTATCATTACAATTTTTTTTAAAATACTATCATTACATTAGTATAATAAATACTATTCATTATTCTATTACATATTTTATTTATTATTCATCACAACTCTTAAAAAAATACTATCATCGTATTAATATAATAAATACTATTTATTATTCTATTATATATTTTATTTATTATTCATCACAACTCTAAAAAAATATTATCATTACTTTTTTATCATAAATCATATAATTTCTAGAAAATCGTGAAATTCACATCACATCACCTCACCACACCACACAAACAAACAACCCCTATGTAGCATGGATGCCTTGTTTCTTTTACACAGATACTTGTACATGGGATAGGTACAAGCTTACCATTGTCTATACCTTATAAATGTATAGTTAAAAGATTGACTTTCATTTGAAAACTGTTTCTTTGAATTTTAACTTTAACTTTGTATAAATTTTTATATGTTATTATCACCATAGAAATTTTAATATATAAACTTTTATCATACTAATTATCATGTAATTCTAGTTTCATTTGTTTTACTATTCTTAGTTTCTATTTTATCTAACTTTTAGAATTAATTGAAACTCTTCTCAAACGTACCAGAGTCTCATAAATTTATACCTTTACCAGCATTAAATGTAATGGAAAAGAATTTGACACAACACTGTCCCATTTACAAGCGTACTAGTGAGGTCATGGTTTCAATTGTATTTGATATCAAACGGTACAAACAAGCTAATATATTCAGAAAATTTGAAGTGGACTGTTGATATCTGGTTAGGTAGCCATTTCTCAAAGAGTAAAACTGAGCTCAGATATTTATTTCATTTGTTGGTTACTAGTGTTCTCTTGGAAATTATCTGGTTTCCTTTTGCTTTACAAGAGGAACATTGAGTCCCGCACTTTCATCCAAAATCAAAAGAAAGTCAGCAAACTTCATCCTCATATATTTCGTCTCTACAAAAAACACACCAACTTGACACCCAGACCTTCTGGCTAAGCTTTTTTTAGCTATGGTTTTCTCTAGAATGTCTTTCTTGGAGTAAATGGAGATCCTCAGTGAATTTCTAAAATATTTAAAAGCAAAACTTCAAGAGTGATAATGTTTATGTTATGTGTGTAGGTTTAGTCCTACGTTGGTTATAGTGATCTTTATGCTTGTTAATGGAACAAATCTACTTCTACCATTTCTAGTTTTCACAAATAAACATCTCCGATATCAGTTGGATGGTTATTTTCTAAATGGTAAATAATATGCACCACTTAATAAGTGGAAAACAGGGATTGATGTTGCAGGCTGCATATAGTGGAATTGAGGTGCAATTGTTGTAGACTTGCATCCTTAATAGCTGATTCTAATTTCTAAATGAACTTTTTCTCTGTCAGCTATCTTCCTTATCCATATATGTTAATAATGTTTGTGTTTTCTCTTCACTTTTATCTCCCTTGTCACTCTCTTCCCACTTGAAGTTTTACAATGAGCTTGATGTTAACCAGGTGAAATTCTATTAAGTTTGTGGTGGAGAAAAGTGATAATCTCTTGGGTTTCCATTAGATACAGGATATATATATACAACAGTAAATAGATCCTCTATAAGATCCCATTACCCATTTACATAAAGACCCATATAATAACTAACAAAGTTAAATACATTTAATATTTTTTTCATTCATGCAGTGATATTTTCATTAATGCAGTGATCGTTTGTGGTGTAAAAACTATATGTTGATTTGTTTTGATATTTATGAGTGAAAATGCAGCGATTTATTATTCTTTTATTGTGCACCATTCATCTTCCTCACCCAAGTCACTGCAAACTGTCATCTTCTTATACTGTGTCTTATTTCTTTTGTAGATTATGTATTCTTTTCTAGATCGGCTCATTAACATGGGTCTTCCAAGGACAAGGGATTTCCAAGGTGTGAATCCAAACAGTTTTGATGGACATGGGAATTACAGTATCGGCGTACGAGACCAGAGTGTGTTCCCTGAGATCCGGTATGAGGCACTTGGCAAGCAAAACGGAATGGACATCTGCATAACAACCACTGCTGAAGCAGATAATGAAGCTCAGAGATTACTTGCCTTGCTGGGGATGCCATTCAGGGAAGGTGGTGGGGCTCCCACGATTGTTGTGCGCAAGAAAAAGAAAAGGAGTCACTACAAATCAAAATCTCGTGGAAGGAGATGAACAACAACTTGAATCCATTTCTTGTGCAGAGAAAGCACTTCATGTATGCTTTGTGGTGGAAATGGGATCTGTCGAATGGTTGAATTTGTTTCAATTTCTGGTATGTGACTAAAACCTTTCCACTCAAGTGCTTGTGAATCTTCTTCTTGATGATTTGAGTTATGCATTCTCCACTTCTGTCGTTTGTCTGCACCATTGTCTATCGACAGGCAATATTTTTGAGAAGACCATCATGTTTTGCAAACCTTGCTTCAAGAAGTTGAAGACATTATTTGTTTAAACTCAAGAAGGAATTGCTTGAGATCATACCAAGAACCAATTGGGCAAGAACATTTCCTTCTCCTCTCTAAGGTTGACAGGTGAGAAGTGACTCTTCCATGCACTTGTTTCAACCATAAGCTTTTTTGAACCTCGAGGCATTTGAATTCCCATGTGATACACCACACACCCACACCCACAACCCTGAAACTGTGAGAATCCGAGTTTAGGTTTTGCCTTTGGATGTAGCAGACTCTTGCTTTTCAAGCTTTGGGTTTGGAAATGAATCTGATTCTTCAAACCAAAGGTATTTATAAATGGGACAGAGAAGAAGCAACATGTTGTTGCTCCTGTCCAACATTATAAATTCCAAATTGCTATTGACTAATATTATATCTTTGATATTTCTTAATCATGTAGAATTTCCATTACATGATTGCCACATTCTAACTTTAAGAGTTAGATGAAGCTGGAGCTAAAAATAGTGAAATAAACAGAGTTGAATTATATCGTAATTAGTATAACAAAAGTTTATATATTAAAATTTATATAATAATAATAATATAAGAATTTGTATAAAAGTGTACAAAGTTAAAATTGAAATAAGTGAAATTTTTTTCAAATGTACCCTTTGTGAGACGAAACTCCCACCCATGTATTTCCATTGACTTTGTTGTCTCACCATCCTCTTCCAATGACATGGACCACATTTGATTTGAAGTTTATCTAACTTTTGACTTTTACAAACCTCACATACAAAATTAAGTTGGTGTGGTTTGAATAAAAAAATAATTGTAAATTAATTAGACCAGAGCAGTGGAAAGTCCAGAAAGTTTTACATCTAAAAATACAGGACAAAATTTAAGTAAATGTACAATGTTATCTCTTTAAGTTTTTTTTTTTTCTATACAGTGATTTTTATTCAAATTATAATGTTTTCTAAACTGATGCATAAAAATAAATTGACATAAAAATAAACATCTTTAGAATGATTATTAAAAGATAATTGCGTATTTTTATTTGTTGAAATACACATTATTAATATCTAGTTAAATATCATTTGGAAATGAACAGAGTTATACTTTTATAACTTCAAATTGAAGTTATTCCTAGATTTGAGTTGTCTAACTCTAATTTAGAATTACAAAATTACAACTCTCGAGTTAGAGCTGTTGGAGCTTATTCTCAAGCAACTCCTTAGATTTTAGGAAAAAATCCTTATGTCAATGCTTACAGTAAAAATTGTTTTGAATATCAATGTTGAATGACCAAAGTGGAAAAGTAAATCAAGACAATAGAGATTAAACTAAGTTAAACATTTAATACATATATACTAGATTATAGTATAGATTAGATAATTGTATACAAACATTATAATTTTAAAAATTAAACAATTTTATAAAATGGGTGGCTTTAGGAAAATTCCCTTGTGGCACCACAAGGAGCTCTTTTTCAAAATTACATAGTGATTTACTAATTGCATGATAATTAGTTTTTTTTTTCTTATAAAACATATAAAGAAAGAAAATCTTTTGTCTAAATTTCAATAAAAATACTATCAATATCAAAATGTAGAATGAAACATATAGTTTAAACATTACTTATAACTTGTGGTCTGATATATCATACTAATTAACAATACAACTTGATCTTGTTGAATTGTGTTAGAGTATGTTTTTAACCCACCAAATTGTAAATTTTGATATGTTAAATTTGAAAAATAATGTTATTTATATAAATAGTACAAAGAAAATAGATTTTAAATATATTATCTCTGTAAAATGATATATCCTTCGATTTTAATATACGATTTTACAACATGATATGCTGAATTTATAAAAAAATTCACTTGTATAAATTTTATTTAAATTAATTTTTCAGAATTTTTGCAACTTGTACAAATATCCTTGAAAAATTTTATATTTTCTAATTTTCCTTTTATTTTCCATTTTCATTTTTAAAATTTTTTTTTTTCAAATTTTTAATATACGCAAACAAACTTTATTATATGTATTTTCACTTTAACATCTCTTTTTTTCATGTAAATTTGAACATGTAATGTTAGAACTAGCATTATTTATTCTATACTTTTTTTCGTGAAGTAGAATAAAGTATTTGCAAAAAAAAATTATCTAGACTACAAAAATTAAAAAAAAACAGAAAAATTAGAAAAAAGAAGTGCTTATGAACTAGAAATGAACCTGATGTCATAGAGCTCTCCAAGTTCTTCAAATAGGATTAGGGAGACTCTTATTAATTCAGAATTTTCAACCACCCCATATATCTATACTATTTATCAAGGGGAGAGTTCCCTATGTATCAAACCAACATTTTAAATAAAAACAGTCAGATGCAAATTGTTTTCAAACGAAAGAAAAATAGTTGCAAATTGTGTTCAAACAAAAAATACATTTGGGAAACAAAAAATCACAAAAAAATGGTGGCGATGGGAAAAAACTAAAAATCTTCAAAAAAAATCACGAAAAAACTAAAAACCTATTAAAAACATCACGAAAAAACTTGAGAAACACACATCTAAACTTACGTTGCGTGATGAGGTCTCACGGCAAAGAAAAAAAGTAAGGTTGGAGAGAGGAGAGGAAGCTCCTGACGACGAGACGGTGGAAGGACGTCGCACGGAGAAGGTGGCAACATGGTGGCAAGGAGGATGGTGAGATGGCAGCAAGGAAGACATGTGGAGAGGGGGGTGAGACGGCGGGGAGGGTTTAGCGGAAAAGGAGGTCATGCGGGAAGAAGGGGAAGACGCGGGTTTTTATCCCGCCAAAGACATTTGTGACAGCTTTTAAAAGTCGTTGCAAATAATAGTCATTTGTGACGGCTAAAATATATTATTCGTCACAAAAATAATCTTCCGTTTTATTAAAGTTTGTTGTGACATTTTTCTGTAACGACCTTTAAAAGCTGTCACAAATGATGCTATTTGTGACGGCCAAAAAAATATGGTCGTCACAAATAGTAGGGTAATGCAATTGAGGAAGAGAAAGGGTAATGCAAGGTGGATGAAGAGGTAATGTATGCAATGTTAATTTTTGTCGAACAAAATGAATATAGAATGATACTTCATAGGGGACTTGCAAGGAGTGTGTGGTGGGAGGCCGCTATCGAATAGGCTAATAGGTGTAGATTTGAGCTGGTGTTGGTCATCAATAGAAGTGTATTTGGCCGATGCACAGAAGGATAGAAAGCCGGTGGTGACTAGCAGGCTTAGGGCACAAACAATGTGTGGAGCAGGCTAAGGAGTTTGCATGGGGCAAAAGTGAACTTAGGCATCATTCACTTTTTTCTACTTTCAGCTTCCAGAAATACTCTTATTTTCATGATGACAATCACATTCTTCAATCTACTCCTTTTATTATTAAAATTACTCTTCTTCCTCCTTCTATCTTAGAATCGTTCACCTAAAAATCACTTTTTCCCACTTCTAAAGAAGAGAAGTGGGGTTGGTGAACGATCCCTCAATTGAGGGGTAGTTCTCCTCTTCTTTTGCTTGTTCCAGAGGTCTTGCACAAGGATAGGCGAGAGCAAGCATGCATTCACAGGTGGGCAACAAAGGCAATCATGCAAGCAACATAGGTAGGATTGGGAGCAGGTGACATAGGGTGAGTGGGCAACACATGTAGGTGAGAGCTGGACTTGGAGTGGTCATGTGAAAAATAGGCGACACTAGGAGCGAGCGGCATAATTGAGTTAGGATTGACCAACACACAATCTGTATTTTGTGTCATGCCAACACTGCCTCTATGGAATATTTGATGTTCAAGCACTTAACCCATCGTGTAGGCAGTGTCGTGCTAGGTCGACTCAATTAGGTCTAACCTAATTAACACTTCTATCTATTGAGAGAGGAAACGACTTTGTGAATTGACTATACTATATAATATCTCTACTTTTGTTACAATTGTAGCACATTGTTAACTTGTCTTTTTCTTCAATGATGCTGTCTTTCTTTGACTTATTAATTTTTGTATAAAAATAAACATAAAGGATTACTCTATTCAAAGGTTAACTTTGAAAAAAAAGGCTTTGGATAAAATCAATTGGACCTTTTTATTTAGACATCTCAAAGAGTCACGTTACAGTGATAGATGAATACATTAAGTGAAAACGTTGCCTAACTTTTCTCTTGTTATTAATGATTTTTCAAAAGATCATTTCAAAGGATTCGTTTGTACACGTTGAAAAATAGAAATTTAAGAAAAGAAAAATTAGAAAATAAAATAATTTTTGAGACTATCTGTGCACATCGTGGGGATTCTAGAAAATTAATTTTAAAAAAGTTATAAATATTTTATATTTTAACATTTCAAATGTAATTTAAAAAGGAAAATTAAGAAATAGAGAATTTTTTAGGATGGTTCATACATGGTGTGAGAATTCTAGAAAATTAATTTAAAAAAATTATAAATATTTTATATTTTAATATTTCAAATATAATTTCATATTTTCCTTGTAGTTACGAGATTAGTAATGATCGGAAGAGGTTAGGTAAGACATACACGATCAGGAAATTACGTATGATAAAAATTTTATTAACTGTAAGAATTTTCCTAACTAAAAAGTAAGAAATGAGAGAAAAAAAAATATTTATTGTAATGAAAAAATTTAAACTTTTTCTAAATTTTTTAAGATGCACAATTACTTGAAAATTCAAAAAAAAATTCAAAATTGTCATGTTCCAAGATTTTCAATGTGTACGAACCTTCCCAAAAATTCAAATAGCTATATATAAGCAGATCTTTTATCTCTAGGTTTTTTTTCTTGTTACTTTCCTTCTCGATGGAGCAATTCATCTTGGAAAAGTAAAAAACAACATTTATGATTTAAAATTTCTAGTTTGAAGTCAAATATGCTGATGACTTTATCTTGTTTACTGAGTTTAAAATGATTTAAAATTTCTTGCTTTCAGGACAAGTTTTTTCAAAATCAACTGCTTCTTTCAAATTGGATTTTCTTGATTTTCTACGGGCAACACAAATAAACACAGAATTTTCTAAATTTACTTATTTGTTGATTCCTAAAAGTCCTTATTTACCTTTTTTTTCTTTTCTTGATTTTCCGAGCGCCACAAATAGACCTTATAAGTTTTAGTGAAAAATCTCTCAACCATTGAGATATCACTTTAAGGGCCTGCGTCTTATAACTTAAAGAAAAAGAAATTTTGGGAAAGGAAAAGGTAAAAGAAAGTGAAATTTAAGAAAAAGAAAATTTAAAAAAGTTATTTGTGTGCTTAATGGAAAATTTAGAAAATCTATATTTTTACTTTACTTGTTTGTGCAGGAAATTAAGGAAAATTTTTGTATAAATTTCACTAACATGGTTAATAGCTTAAAAAAATTAATTTAAATATTTAATTGTTTGACTAATATATCATTGATGTAAACTAAACAAAATTGACACATACATTTAATACAACAATTTATAAAATTCTCTCATCTTACGTTACTGTTACAATATCTTCATGCATTTTATTAGCTTTTTCTTTTCTCGTATCTTGACTTACCCTTCCTGTATGTCTATTATTTTCTTGTAAATATTCAATTGGTATTTCATTCTCATCAAAATCTATTTCTACCAATTCATCCTGACTATTTTGTTTCAAGTTACAAACAGCTTGTTGCTTAATACTTTGTTGCAGGTTATGCTAACTCCTTGCAGCAGTCAAGTTTTGGCAAGTCAATGTAGGTTATGCTAACTTCCGTGTGCTCACACTTCACCGTTCACCAATTGCAAGCCTTGGCACTTTGCCTCCAATGTGCTAGCCACCTTCATGCACTCCAACGCCTACTAATTTGACCGAGCCCTACACTCCTGCCCAACGACGATCTAGCTCCCACGCCATTCGATCAATGAGAGAATGTAGTTGCTTCTCCTTCCTTTGAACTACAAAAGACCTGATGGAGGAACCCAAAAGGGGGGCACAACCAATTTGAACTGCTTCAAACTTTTTTGAGCATCCTCACCGTCTACTGACCCTCATCTTCACTGCATCATCTGCCACTCACCGCCTACTAGTTGACAGACAGATTTGGGAAAGCCCAAATTGAGAATCCCCAATCAAAGCCCCTACTCCCGAACCTTCAAACCACCACACTACTCACTGCTCCGCATGTTGTGTCGCTTGCCACTCACCGTGTTGCTCGTCACTCACCATGTTGCTTACCGCTCTACATGTCATCCACCACGTGTCACTTGTCGCCACTCACCTGCTCGTTGTTACTCCATCGATCGGAGGAACAAGTCGCAGCTCTAGCGATGGACTGAGTTGCAACTTTACCCTAATTTTTTCAAGTCGCTGCGATTTTCAGAGGGGAGAGGGTGCGAAATGTTGGTATTTATACCACTGGAAATTTTAAATTTTTTTCCTTAATTTCCATCATACTCAAACACCATCAAATTCATAAAATTTTCCCAATTTTCATTTTCTCTCATTTCCATGGTTGCACAAACCCCCCCCTAAAGTTCGTTTATACATATCAAAAATTTAAGAAAGAGAAAAGGTAAAGGAAATTGAAATTCAAGAAAAGGAAAATTCAGAAAGGGTGTCTATACATGCATGGAAAATTCAACAAATTGTACAAAACCTATTTGTGTGTGTTGGAGAAATAGATTATTCAAAATCAATTACTTTAACAAAAGAAAATGCGACTATGAAAAAATCATATTTTGAAAAATCCACAACCAACAATGAAGAAAAGAGAACACTTGGGTATGAGATGTGAGCTACGATGGTAGGTTTGACTATGATAATGATGGTAAGAATGGTTAGGAGAGAATCAACACTTGTGTTAACGATAATGGAGACACGAGAGCTACTTGAACAAAGGGTTAGATAAGACGTAACAAGGATGATGAAGATAGATAGAGGAGATACAAAGATGAGACCTAACTTTTTTCTAATAAGTTGTGTAGAATTTCAAAGGAAGAGATAAGTAAATTCAAAAAAATCTACTATTTGTATTATCAAAAATTTTAAAAATTTTACCTAAATTATCGTACTGCACAGATACCTTTGAATTTAGAAAAGTTTCTCAAATTTTATTTTCTGCATTTTCCAAAAATACACAAACTTCCCTTAATGGTTTCTATTTTTGAATGGTCGTTGGATTGAAATAATTTTTTTTTTGAAATTATTATTTTGAGATGCGTTTGTAGAATTTCGAATTTGAAGTCATAAATTTAATAAAAAATATTTCCACTAATATATTAAAATTTAAGGTTTAGGTTAATTGAAATAATTATTAAATACGCAGTGTTGCGTACTCGTTTTACCCGATTTTCAAACCCTGCCCTGACTTTCAACGTTTGACTCGTGACTTCTACATTTTCCACTCGATTTCTACGTGTTGACGCGTTGCCACCGAAAAATAAAAATAAAATAAAATTAAAAATCGAAGTCGTCAGTTGATTTTTTTTAAAATTGATAATTAGTGAATAATTTGATTATTATAAGTTTAATTTCTATTTTAACTTATGTAAAAACGTGTTAAAATTTATTCTTAAAATTAATTAATCTTAAATTACAAAATATTTTACTTAATCATTAATTAATCTACTTTTCCTCCGTGCACTTTTATTCTGCAATTTTTAAAGAGTTTGTATTTTTTGGAAATTAATTTTTAGTATTATTAAAATTTAAAAAATCTAAAATATTTTTATTTTTTAAAATTAAATATTAATTTTCATAAGACGTAATCATAAAGTGAAATAAAGTTTATATTTTAAAAAAAAATTACATAATTTATGACATAAGTTTTTATATAATATTTTTAATATAAAATATTAAAATTATTTGTAAATCTTACCATATATAACTAACATGTATAGTAAAAAATGAAGATACATAATAAGGTATCTGTGTTACTTGAAAATCAATAAAAAAGAAAATTTAAATTTTTTTTTATCATTGAAATATTAAAAATCTGATAATAAAAAAATTTATGAGATATTTTTACTTGTTACGAAAATTTAAGAAATTTTATATTTAATTTTGTAAAAATTAAAAATATTTTAAATTTTTAATATTTTAATAATACTTTTTTTAAAAATTTTCTTTTTCATTTTTGAGAGACCTTCCAAGATACATTGTCGAGTAATCTACTCCGGTCCCCATCTCTCCCTCCCGTTCAGCAGCAATCGAATCGCAGGAAGTGCGAAGAACAACCTTCCCCAATCCTGCTTCCTAGCCCTAGTGTTGGCTGGGTTGTTCTTCGTCTCTTCTCCTTCGTCGTCGTCGCAGTTGTTGTTGTTGTGGTGGTGCTGCTGGTGCTGGTGGTGGTTGATTGGCGGTGGGATGACGGAGGTGAGCTCGGGTTCGATGGGGGAAACTCAGGCAACGGGCGAGCTCGCTCACGGCGGCAAGTATGTCCGGTACAATCTGTATGGGAATCTGTTCGAGGTGTCCACCAAGTACGTCCCGCCGATTCGCCCGGTGGGTAGAGGCGCGTATGGGTTTGTTTGGTGAGCTTCTCGTGTGCTGCCTGCGATGGATTTTGTATGAAAGTTTCGATTTTTTTTTTTACGATGTTTCTGTGGTTTGTGTGCCTTTGCTTCCTTCAAGTAGGAATCTTCTTGTGCGCGTTCTGTTGGTGTCTCTTGTTTTGTGGAGGTCGAATTTTTTGTTCCCGGAGCCTCTATCCAAGGTGATCGGATTCATTTCAATTTCCTTGGCTTTTGATAGTTGTTTTTTGATTTTCTTTAAATTTGATTGTCTTTTTATATGAAGGTTCTTTTCCTTTTGAAATTTAACAGCAGCCATACTGATTGTTAGATGGGCAATGGTTTTTGAATTCACTGGAACTTGCATGAATCATATCAGCTTTTCATCGGACCACGATCTTTTTATTCGATTCTTTTGATATTTTCTTGTCTACTTGGGTCTTGCCATTCCCAGATGATTAACATAATAACTTACCTTTGGAAGAATGGTTGGTGAGACTGAAACTGGTGACGAATCATCTTTCATTTGTGAAATATGAATGTTCCATCTTTCTTTTGCAAAGAATTATGTTATTTAGACCCAGGTGTGAACATTCACAACGATCAATGAGTTCAACTATCAAGACAACTTTTAATTGTAGCTTAAATTAGGTAGAAGGATTTGTATGCTGTACCTTAGGCTGTTTATGTCATCCCAATTTAATTTCTCAAAGTCCTTTCAAGTTACAGCTACAAACTGCAGGATTTTTGCTAGGCTGACCTTTTTCTAAAGTACTAGATTTGTGACTAAACTAGTAGAATGGGGGAAAAAAAAATATTATGGGGAACCATTCCCTGGTTGACTCATATAATGCACCTTCAATACCTTTACAATTACTGGCTCCATAAGTTCTCTCTGTTTCTCTAATTATATGCACATTGATGATGGCTCAGAATATTTGATGACTGTAAAGTTTGAAAGCAGGAAGTTGTTTATACTTGTGATGGCTCAGTATCCTCTGATATGAATATGGGATGTAAAAAAATTAGCGTATTTTATCCTCTGATACCAACATTAATTAGCTGCCAACTTTGCAAGAAAATCCTCTCCTCTTTTATTCTCCTTTTTTGGGTGCACATTGGTAGTGAATCTTAATTCAATTATTCTCTTTCCAACAAATTGTGGCATGCTAGACATTAGGTGTATTCACAGCTGTCCTGCCTGCACAATTCTTGCACTACCGCAGTTAAGGTAGGGTCATCTCTCTTTGTTGTGAATGAATACACAGAAAATAGGCAACTGGGCATTGATCATCGATAAAAATTTTAAATTAACTTAACCATATTATTTGTTCCCCACCAAAAATGATAAATATGTAAAACAACATTATAACAAAATGTTCCTTCATTGTATTGTATTAGATCTACTTTGCTGTAAATGAATGGACGAAAATTAGGCACCCAGGTCTTGTTCATCATCATACAACTGGAATATATGCTTGAGATAGTACAACTATTGAGGGTTTTTTACAATAATTTTTCTGGTTTGATTAATTTCCTGTCTGAATCACAGACTTTTTTTTCTCTTTTCAGTGCTGCTATTAACTCTGAGACTCATGAAGAGGTTGCTATTAAAAAGGTGGGAAATGCTTTTAATAATAGAATAGATGCCAAAAGAACTTTAAGAGAAATAAAGCTTCTCCGGTACATGAATCATCAGAATGTGAGTTTATGTTCAACTTTAGTTTAGTACATTTCAATGTTGTTTATTGTTAAATTTAAGTGTTTATTAGGGTTTGTGTTGTAAATGAGTTTAATCTCACATTGATTAAACATTAGTTGTTGTTTTCATGTAACCTCTATATAAAAATGTCTTATGTTTATGTATGAGTTCAATCGATCAATCTTTCACCTATCTTTTGCCTTATTTTTTTGCCTTATAAATACTCAAACTTTCCTACCTTTCCCTCCTAGACCCTATGGAAAGTGTGGATTCCCATCGCCTTTATGCCCATTTGCAAATGGTCCTTGCACTTGTTTACACATGTTTGTTTGACACTCGTTACTATTTGAGACTACTTATTTTCCATCATTTCTACCCACCCACCTCAACCTTCTTGTTCCTTCCACTAAACCTTCCCTCCTACCCCATCTTGATTGTCCTTGAAAAGCCTTCCTTGACCTCCTCTCCTCCTACTTTGACCTCTCTTCCTTTTCCACACTAACCTCTTCTCCCCATCTATCCTAACCTCCCCTCCACTTTCACCCTTGATCCCCTACCTAGGTCATCCTTCCACCTAACCTCCACTCTTGACAAGAACGATTGGAAGAGATGATTAAAAAAATATATCTAATGATTGATTTTCAGTAAATAAAAATGAAATTTTATACTTGCAGTTTATGCACTTGTATTTAATTTATGCATTTTATTAATATTTAATATTTTTATTTGATATTAACATTAATATTTGAACTTTTATTTTAATTTATGCACTTTTATTTTAAAAATGAAATTTATGATTCATTTTTATTTTAAGGTCCTGACTTTCTTTGTCATGCACAAATAACCTATTTTTTCTTGACTTTTTGCACCTTTAGCTTTCTAACATTTTTGACTTTTCCTTGTGCACAAACAAGCCTTAGATGTGACACCTGATTCATTTCAAATGTAGGAGCTGTTTGGAGAAAAAATTGAAAATGCAACATGTTTAAAAATGCACAGGCCTAGGAGGGCATTTGTGAAATTCAATGGAAACCTATCATTGGATCAAGTTTTGGGCTTAATGTTCCATTTTTCCACATGGCAATAAAGAAGTCTACTACATTTGATTAAGGGGTGCTACATCTACATCAAGCATTGATAGATCACTAATTGTACGTAGATTTAAGACAACATCCAAACCCAAAACAACAATTTGGTTGTCTTGTTCAACCTACATGAAAAGAAGACACCTTGGTCTCCTTCAATGAACGTGAGAAGTAGTAAAAGTTGAAAAAAGCCTCCCATATCCTCACTATCTTAGTGGGTGCTTACAAGGACATAGGAGGTAGAGATCAATAGTGGAGTAGATTCCCCATCAAATCTCTTTACAATGTATGCATAAGAGTATGTGTGCTTGTGAAATAGGTAGCATTTTCGGCATTGATCTAAAGGATTAAGTGGGGAATTTCAAATATAGATGGTTTTGTATTGAGGAGGATGATATTTCTAACAAGCAGTTGGCCCTAAAAAAAGAACAAAGTTCACAATAGGGAACCTAACACATACTTAATGAGATTCATTGTGTGGAATGTCTAAAGATGTAAGGATGAGCGAAAGCTATAGTTTGTCATAGATTTGATTGTCAATCATTGGCTTTGTTTGTTGTCTTTGCAAGATATGAAGATGGAGCCCTTAAATGCTAATTTCCTTTAAATGATTGGAGTGGAAAAGTTGGACACAATGCATTTCAAAACAATAGTTAGAACTTTAGGAAGGCTCTTTTTGGACAAGATAACATCTAATTATTCTCTATTAATTGTACATCATTTGCATAACGATGGCTTGTGTGGAGATTATCAATGTCTATGGCCTTCAAGGACAAAAGGAGAGGGTTAGCTTTCTAGAAGAGTTGTGAAAAATGTGGGAGGTGTGGTAGGTTCTAGAGTTCTGTTAGGACAATTTAATCTTGTACTTTTCCTAGAGAAGAGATAAAATTGGGGTGGGGGTGAGGACACATTCAAAATGATATGAAAGTAATGAAACTCTTTTCTTCATGGATTAAATAAACTTAATGTCAGGGATCAATTTGTGATGGCTGGTTTAGATCATCTTATCTACTTGTAATTGTTATCTAAACTCTATAATTAAAGAGAATGGCATATCTATGATTGTGGCCTTGGACTATCATTTAAGATCTAAGGTTGAAATCTTGTTTATTCTCATATCTCTTATGTTCTTCCTATCCTGGCATAACCTTTTTCATTGAATCCTTTCCAATGGGTCTGAGTCAAAATCTAATAGTCTTCCACTATCATTGTAACAAAGAATATCAGAGCACACTTCAATTAATGACAATGATAAAGGATTCTTTTCGAGCTTTCCATGGTGCTATCATTTTGATCTTCACAATTTCCTAGCATGCCCAAAGCTTTAAACATGTAAGCATTGGACATTGGCAAGATATTAACTCCAAGGCCTTTGATAGTATTTTACCTCTTATCACTCTTCAGGGCAAGCATTATCACAAAATTAAACCTTGTCAAGAGATTTCACATAGTGAGATGGAGATTCACCCCAGCATTCAACAATATGCTCTGTAGCTTTGGCCTTCAACCAAGCACCATTAACAACAAATAAGGGAGATGCTTTTGATCGTTGGAGTTCATTTGCACAAGATAAGTGTCCAAGAAGTCATATTCCCATCCTTCTCAAATGAACAATGTTGGATCTCTTCCCAATTTCCTCTTAACTCTTCATCCAATCTTGTATCCTCTTAGCATCATGGGATGCAAGTGTTCATTGTCCTAGTGGAATTAGCCAACACCCAAGGGAAGATGGTTGTTTTGGCTGCAATTGTGGTAGCAGAATTAATGTCAACCATCCTAGATCACATTTGCCTTAATCCTTGTAGTACCATAACAAATAGAGTAAACAATGCTTTTGCAATGATTGAGCAAAGAACTTGGATGATTGTCTCCTAATTTTACAGGTAGATGCAACATTGCAACTACAACCTTAGTGATCTTGCTTTCTTTCCCCTTTGGTTGCAAGTATCTTTCCCTTTCAAGAAAAAAACCTTCTTTGGAGGCTATAAGACAACAAATCCAACTTTAAGAACATCAAGCTGATTTGTGCATTCATTGGAGTAGATGGTTGGTGCTTGACTGTTTCCTTATTTTGGAAATGATGGTGTGAATCCAGTGGTGGATCCTTCCATAGCTTCAAGAGATGAAAATTTTTTCTTGAACTTCATATCCCCATCATTGGCCAAGCTTTCTCCCATCTTTTGCATTTGATTTCCTCAAGACATACAAGGGTCTTCACATCTTTCAATGGTTCTTCCAGGGTTTGACAGTTTTTGGTCATCTCCTTTCTGTTCTTGAATCAACTCGATTAATAGTTGCTTCTTATCGGTGGTGGAGTGCTTGATGCATAATTGTGGGTTGTCGAAAGGTTTTGATGGTGGACTGGCCATCACCTTCAATAATATCTTACACTACTGGTGAACCAGCAAGAGAACATATCATTGTATTTATCCCTTGTATTCAACAATATCCCTTGTATTTATAATGCCATTTTTATTGCTAGGACAAGAACATCAAGAACTCAACAAGTAGAACCATTTCTAATAACTAAACTATTAAAAAGAACATATCATTATCTCCTTTACCTTCTTGTAAATTGTAATGCCCTATGTTACTTCCAGAGGTATCCAAGAACAGCGGATTCGAATGAGATTAGCACGTGTAGGAGGGAGAAAACACGAAGGAAAGTCGAAATCACGGCTGGCGACGGCTTGGACACGCGGCTAGGGTTCTAGGCGCGCTTAAACGCCCAAATCACAAATGAGATTTACGTGATTCCCCAACTTGGGTACGTCCACAGGTGTCTCTCCTTGGGTTCTTCACTATCTTCAAATAGTGGATTACAAGAGAAAAGGAAAGGGAAGAGTGAGATGGCCAACGCACCAAGGGTTGGCTCGGCCTCCTCACACAAAGCTTCTCTTGTTACAAAAATAATCTCTCACAAAAACTCTAATTCCCTTTTGGGCATTTGGATAGCCTTATATAGTGGCTAATCATCCATGACAAAAATGCCCTTACAAACATAATAAGATTTAAGACATATTCAACAAATCTCCACATTGTCTTGAATCGACCTCCACTTAAACCCCAAAGAGAGAAGGAGAGACACCAACCGCCCTTCAGCTGCAACAGTAGACATTTAGTAAGTCCAAGCAATGCTTGAACTTACTCTCCACAACGCCCTTAGTGAACATATCAGCTGGATTATCTTTAGTGCAAACCTTCAGAATCTTGATCCTGTCTTCATTTCTGAGGAAATGAAACTTAACATCAATATGTTTAGTTCTATCATGAAAGACATTATCTTTGGCAAGACAAATGGTACTAAGACTATCACAATATATATCTGCCTTATCAATTTCCCAACCCAAATTGCCAAGTAAGTCTTTCAGCCAAATTCTCTCTTTTGCAGCCTCGGTCATTGCAACATACTCAGCATCTGTCGTAGACAGTGAAACTGTAGGCTGTAGAGTTGATTTCCAACTCACAACTGACCCTGCAAAAGTGAAGACATATCCAGACAATGATCTCCTTTTATCAATATCACCTGCAAAATCTGAATCAATGTATCCAGCCATGTTACAAGCTTGATCAACATCATACATCAGCCCAATCTCCTGAGCTCCCTTCAGATACCTGAATATCCTTTTAACAGCCTTCCAATGTTCCCTGCCTGGATTGGACATGAACCTGCTGACAACAGATAAAGGATAAGCCAAGTCAGGTCTAGTACATACCATAGCGTACATCAGGCTTCCAACAACCTACGCATAGGGGACTCTTTGCATATCAAGCTTCTCTGCATCTGATTGTGGACACATGGCTGACGATAGTTTGAGATTCCTATCATAAAGAGTAAATATGGCTTTACATGAAGCCATTCCAAATCTACACAAGATCTTTTCAATATACTTGGATTGATTCAGAAATAACTTCCTTGAAGTTCTATCACGCTGAATCTCCATACCAAGTATCTTCCTAGCAGAACCTAGATCTTTCATCTCAAACTCAGATTTCAATGT
>JAMKPZ010015835.1:0-40041 GCA_024699675.1 Amphibolis antarctica | reverse complement strand
AATCCACAAACATCTTTCAAATTTAATTACCGTATTCGTAATTAATGAAAAATTAATTATACGTACGTAAATTAATTTTTTCAGTTAAAGAAGAGATTATTTTTAAATTTCACCTGCTGCATGAGAGAGAGTCTTTTGAAATTTCACCTGCTGATGAGAGAGAGTATTTTTAAATTTCACCTGTGGCATGAGAGAGAGTTTTTAAATTTCACGTGCATGAGAGAGAGTGTTTTTAAAATTTTCAATTTCAACCGTCGATCTCACGATCGACGGACGCCTACAGAAGTCACTTCTATAGGTGCCTACAGAACTCGTGCCCCCTATTGATATTATCATAGTTACAAATATTATAATCATGTTAAATAAACATATTTAATTAAAGTTAATAATTATTTAAATAATATGATAATGGCAAATAAAATAAATTTTATTTGTATTATCAAATAACTGGTTAAACTGAGTTTGTACTTTATTTTTATTCAAACAATAAAATAGTTATATTTTGCCATATATTTTTCATATAAATATTTAAAAAGCATAAAATGGTATAATGCTTGATATTAGTTCGTTATAAATATTTTTGATTTATTTAGTTCGTTATTTGTATTTGCTTGCATTTGTATTTGATGTTCCAAAACTATCTATAGCCAAATGTGATTTTAATTTTCCACATTCAAAATACATTTCTTTTATAGAAGTCCTTTGATCTATTTATTAGGCAGGATTCCAAATAAAAGGAAATGATACCATACGGAGGAGGATCTAAAGGTGTGTTTGTTTTCACATATTTCTAGTTCCTAAAGCAGTTTTAGGAATGGTTTCTAAAGTTATTTTAGGAATCTACTCATGTCATTATGATATTAGGAATGATTTTTAAGTTTAGAAGTAGACTTCTCAAACAAAACTGTAGAATTAGACAATTGCCAACAAAATAAGAGGCCAATTTTTCCTTTAAAAAATCGGCAACTACTCATTTGTTTTAAATTCAGGGAAGTAAAGTCGAAAACAAATCAAAAATTACAGAAAAATGCATGAAAGACCCAGAATTAACGTCTTATTTTTGTGGGTTCCACTGGAAAAAGGGCAACAGATCAAGTATGGTATCTTCAGTTAAGTGATCGAGTGAGGCATCAAAGAAAAAGCATATTCCACTGAAGAGGACTTTTTTTTTCAAAAAATGAAAGGGTACTTATCTAACAAGAATAGACAACTAACTCTCTTTATCATTCGGTGGGGGCATAGAACCTTACAAAAAAATTGTCTTATAATTATTCCCGATCAATTAATGGGTGGGGACCAAAGAGTGAAAATTAGGGTTTAAGGATTAGATTTCATGGAAAAAACTAAAATCACAAATACATAACCCAGCAAACAGTAGAAAATATTCTTGAAAATTCTAATCTTTTAGAAATTATTACTTTTGAGATGATTTTACTGTGTTAGTGAAGTTTCGAACTCATGATCATAAGTTTAGTGAGAAACCTCTTAACTTACTAAGATATTATTTCAGTGATTTGCCTGAAATTCACTGAAAAGCATAGCCCAAGATCCTCCTGTGATTGGTAGTGTTTACCGTTGCAACTATAGAGAATTGGAATTAAAAGTGGTTTCATAAACGATGTTAAAGTTATATAATAAATTATGACGTAGGAGTTTATATAGAAGAGTTTGTATGGTAATGATACTGTATAAGTGTTTATGTAAAATTAAAGTTGAAATTAAAACTAAGTTAACAAACATGACCATAGGAGGGGTTTGTGTTTTTAGAAATTGTGAAAAATCATGTGAAATAATGGCAAATAATAAGTCAAAGTTTTCGTTATTTCTTATCATTTCTCACTAATTCTAAAAATACAAATTTCCCTTTAGTAACTCGTGCCCAACTTATCCTAGATATTTTGTTTGAACATCACTCCAAGGAAGTTTGCACAAAGTCTTTCAATAATATTATCTAATTAATAAACCAAGGGGCACATTGATGGCACTTTCTAGGTCTTTCATGCATTTTTCTGTAACTTATATTTTCTAATTTTTCTTTTCTTAAATTTTCATTTTTCAGATTTTCAATCTATACAAATAGACTCTTAGTGAGAACATTGTAGATTTACTTGTTGGAGTAGAACATTGCTATTCATCCATTTTTTACCTAATTAAAAATATAATTCCCACGAGATTGTGTTGAGAATTTACCTATTATAAGTTATTTTCTATCATTTTTCACAATTTTTCATACTTTCTAAATACACAAACTCTCCTAATTTTGTGCAACCCATGCGAACATTGCATATTTACTCATTAGAGCAGAACATTGCTACTCATCCAATTTTCACCCAATTAAAAATATAATTTCCACAAGATTGTGTTGAAAACTTACCTATTATAAGTTTTGATGATGTCAAACTGTTGAAGACTTGAAAGATAACAAATAAAAGACTTAAAGCATGAAGGTTGAAGACTAGAAGTAAAGAATGGAAGACTTAAAGCATGAAGGACAAAGACTAGAAGTCAAAAATGAAAGGATAAAGCTTTAAGAATGAATACTCAAGAATAAAAACATGAAGGGCAAATGGGTAAAAAGTAAATGTTAAGTGTACGCTTAGGCACCACACTTAGGTTTATCCTTCATACACCACTTAGAATTAAGTACTCACACACTACCCATCTTATAAAGAAATTTGCTAGAATACTTTCGTATATAAAATCATTATAATGGGTAGCCCTTTCGTAACAAATTTATTACTTGTAGAAATTCCCAACAAAATCATAGGAAAATCTCTCATTGATACATACCATGGGCGAGACATATTTTCATAGGTGAAGTATTTTTTAAAGATTTAAATTTGTTATAATGAAGGAAATTTTCATTATAAGGAATTTTCTTTGTGCATCACACTTAGGAAAAATCCAGAAAAATCATTTTCACGTAGATTTTCGAGTATACACATTTTTGGACACCTACTTTACTATTTTGCACATTTCTAAGCATTCATGAATATCATTATAATAGATGGTATATTCGTTATAACGAACCTTCATCCTAAGACATGAAGAACCAATTTTACACATTTTCGTTACAACAGTAAACCCTAACGTTATAACTATTCAGTCACTCTTTGAGACGGTAACTTTCAGAACTATGATACTACATCGAGAGTTTATGGTCGTACTCCTAACCAATTATAACAAAGGTTTGTGATCACACCTTCCAATCAACCTACACAGGAGTTTGTAGTTGCACACCTAGACCTTAAGACTATAAACTCTCGGTGTAGTGTTGATCAGAGGATTTGACCTTAAATCCTTTAGCAAGTCTTCAAGCCTTCACTTCATAATGTCTTTTGTAATACAACATACACATTCATGACTAGATATTTGACATCATTAAAACACAACTTAAGGAGGGATTCTATACCTAATAATCTCCTCCTTTCTGATGATATCAAAACTCGTACAACAACACATATAATAGACTAAGAATAATAGTTACATCCACAATCACAATCACAATCACATTGGTTCTCTAGGCTAAATCCTCCAACCGACACTACATCGAGAGTTTATGGTCTTAAGGTCTAAGTGTGTGACCTAAACTAATGTTCAAACTTTTTTTTGTAATAACTTATCTTGTGACTTTTCTTCATTTTCTTCATCTTTTTATGTCTTCATGTCCTTTATCAATTCGTCACTTTATCAAGTCTTCAATACCGGTCTTCATGTGGTAATAAGAAGTGCCAATCTTCACGGACAAAAGTTCTGAAGTGCCGGTCTTCAAGTCCTTCATTAACAATCTCCGTGTCTTTAAGCTTTGGCATCCAATTTCCAATATCTTCATGTCTTTAATCATGTCTCTAATCTTCATGACCTCATGTTCCTTCATGTCTTCGTGCTTGATATCATCAAAACTTATAAAGGTGAATTCTCAACAAGAACACGGATCGAAATAACAAATGTTATAATAATGGTCATTTCTAGTCATTCCAAAAAATATGGCTGTTGTAAAAATAGTTACAATAGTTCAAAAAGGTATGCAAAAAAACTAGCCATTGAACCCATGATTAAGCTTATAAATAGAGGTGATTAGTTAGTGATTAAGTACCTTTTACACACCTACCTAAATTCATACGCACTTAAGCACTCAACGCACATTAGTTCAACAGATGCGCTCATTGAAGATCATATATGCCAACATTTTCTTTAGTTATGTCACACTGAAAAACTGAAAAATGAGAATATGCAACTAATTGTGTCGTAACATTTATAAACATAATTCATATTTTGAAGATCATCCATCATTAAATGTGCAACCAGTCTACACACAACGCTTTTAGTAGGATGTGTCTGAAAGGTTCGATATATTTTCCAATGGACAAAAATTGAAAAATAAAATAGATAAATATGTACCTTGTCAGAATTAAACTTTTGTAGTCTAGACAATATTCTGAAGTGAAGATGATATTTATAAAATTCAAATTTGTAGTCTGGAATAGCATCAAGAAATTCAAACAAAAAATTCTGAAAAAAGTATTTAATTTGTTCCACTTCCTACGCACGTGCTCAATGATATTGAGATTTTACAACTTGGACATAATGTTCCCTGTATTGAAGCCGACATATAATATTAACAGTATTAATTAAGATATTAACAATAAAATTTATCAATCTCATTATTATTTAAAATAGTTCGATGTGCCAATTGTCACTAATCTATTTAGAGGAAATTAAAAGAGTAGGGAAACCTAAATGGGGAGAGTCTATCTCCTAAAGTATTAGCACCATAATTTGCCCAACCGATGTTAGCCTCTCAATCGTCCCTAATGTGAATAAATGCATGTGAAAAGGTATTACTAAGGTTACATTTAATAGGAACTTTTAGTAGGAAAAAGTTGCTTTTTTAGCTTCTTAAAATAAACTGGTAATGACTATCTCAATCTTTCTGCCACTGTACAAGACAGGTGACATTAGAAAATATGAAAAAGTTACATTAAGATATTTTTAACATTGAAATTGTATTTTTTAATATTGATATGATTGAATGTTACAATGAAAAAATACGAAAAAATTACATTGAAAAACTCTCGCATCATCATGACATTGGGAGTGATTTTTGGTTACGATGGAAGTTGTAACCAAACAATGCCTAATTAAGTTGAAGGTGTGCAAAAAAGATAGACGTAAAGAGGTCGGGGTTTGTGTTTTTAGAATTAGTGGGAAATATGAGAAAGAATGAAAAATTTGATCTATTATTTTTCATCAATCATTTCATGCACATCATTTTGTAGAATTTCCAAAAGCACAAACCTCCCTCTGGATTTAATTAAATCTGATTTTTTTAGGAAAAAAGGTGGATTTCTGGGTAATAAATCCAAATATTGTTTTTGAGAAAGATGGCCTTTCAACCAATGGCCCAGCCCATTTGGGCTCGTGGCCCGATATAGTTTAATTTTTAATTATTTTTTATTTTATTAAAAATTAATATAAAATTAATCTAATTTTTTAATATTAAAAGATAGATAAATGTAAGATTTGAATCCACAATCATACATCATTTATTAAGAAACTCAAGTTACTAAGCTATATACAATATATTTAACTTAAAAAATATATTAAAATAAATTTAAAATTTAAAAAATATATAAAATTATTTTCTTGTTGTGTCATGTCAAACCACCTGTCGTGTCATACTAACACGAAAGAGCAAAAGGGCCGACCCAAGTACAATTTGTCAAACCGTGTCGTGTCAACCCATGACACGATTTGATAGTACTGGGCTATGCCAGCTCAGTTAGGCTCACCCCAATTGACATGTCTAGTTTGATCTAACTTGAAAAAAGAAGGTTTATCTGATGCTAAATCTGGTTTCATTGAAAAGAGAAGAGTTGGGTGCCAAAACTAATTTCACTAAGATGAAAAGGTGGTTTGATTGTAAAAAATTTTGGTCAATTGAGGAGGAACACATAGTTCAAGGGTTTGTTTATGCACGTTAAAAATGTAAGAAATAGAAATTTAAGAAATGAAAAAAGAAAAAGAATAGGAAAATTCTAAAAATTTAATTTTAAAAAAATTTATAAATATTTTATATTTTAATATTTCAAATATAATTTTACATTTTCTCACTAACCATGAATTTAACAATAGTTGAGGAAAGTTAGGTAAGATGCAAGAGGTCAAGAAAGTGCATCGTAATAAAAAATTTATTAATTGCGAGAATTTTCTCGACCTAATACATGAGAAATGGTAGAAAGAATTTATATTTGTAGTAACAAAAAATTTTAAAATTTTTTCATATTTTTTAAAATACACAAATAATTGTAAATCTGAAAATTTTTCCAAAATTTTCATTTTTCAAAAATTCCAGAGAACGCGAATCCCCTGAGACCGAAAAAATCTAATCAGTAGAAATGGTGTTTTGCAAAATAGTGTAGAAGCCCAGGAAGGGACCAGCTATTGAAAACATGGAAAAAAATGGAGATAAAAACACGACCTGATAATAAAAAATTTGCGGAATTCAAGAAAACAAATCAAAAATTTTGAAATGACTAAAGATGCACTTATTAACGTGGTGTTTTAGTTTTAAATATAGTAAATAATTAAAAGTTAAATTGCGTTATCAAATTAAATTAAATTTTAATCGTAAAATAAAAATTTATATATAATGATTTATGTAATAGTGATAAAATATAAAAATTTGTGTAAAATTAAAATTGAAATAGAAAAATTATTAACAAATGAAGTTAAGTGTGATGCATCTAAGTGTTTTCCTTGACATATATGATGTATGTGTAGAGGTATCAATCGTGTCGTGTTGGTACGGTATGGCATAATTTTTGTGTCGATACGATATTACATGTATCGTGTCGGTACGGTTCACACCACCAACAAGTCAGCTTAAGTACAATCTGTGGTACGAAAAAATACTATTTATGTTGGTCAATGACATGATTTTTTAATTAATTTATTATTTAATTAACAAATAACAACATTCCTCCCGGGACCTGACGTCGCAACCTAACTGTTGGCCCAATGACTCGACAACCTGTCTCCCCCACCAGCCACACGACTTGTTCACCCCCCTCCCGTGCATACGACCATTCACCCCGCTAGCCGCACGATCTATGCACCCCCTCTCGGGACTCAACGACCATTCCCCATGCCAGCCCACACGGCCTTCCCCCTCACTACCTCTAACAGCCCACCTCTCTCTTCGGCTCTTCTTCCTGAGACCTAGTGTCGCGACTTGGCTATCGACCCAATGACCCAACAACCGACCCAGGCACAGTACCCTAGCTTGCCTGCCCGCGCACACAACCATTCACCCCACCGATCGCATGATCCGGCTGTCAGCCCAATGACCTAGCAGCCCATCTCCACCCCCCCGACCACACGACCCGCCCCTCCCATGCATGCAACCATTCACCCTGCCAGTCGCACGACCCGGCTACCGACCCAACCTAGTGACCTATCCTCCTCGCCAGCCACACGACCCATTCACCCCCCTCCCGTGCATGCGACCATTCACCCTGTTGGTCGCACGACCCTTTGAGATGTCTAAATAAAAGGGTCCAATTGATTTTATCCAAACCCTTTTTTTTCAAAGTCAACCTTTGAATAGAGTAATCATTTATGTTTATTTTTATACAAAAATTAAAAAGTCAAAGAAAGACGCATCAATCGAAGAAAAAGACAAGTTAACAATGTGCTACAATTGTAACAAAAGTAGAGATATTGTATAGTATAGTCATTTCACAAAGTCATTTCCTCTCTCAATAGATAGAAGTGTTAATTAGGTCAGACCTAATTGAGTCGACCTAGCACGACACTGCCCACATAATGGGTTAAGTGCTTGAACATCAAAGATTCCATAGAGGCAGTGTAGCATGACACAAAATATGTCGTGTTAGTATAACACAAAATACAGGTTGTGTTGGTACAACTTGTGACCACTATGATTACATATAACCCGACGACCGTTCCCCCCTCAACCCATCTCGTAGTCTTATGTTGGGTCAGATCGTACCTATTTCGTACTAGAATTTATGTCGTGAACTACTTAGAGTCTAATCTAGACACAACCTATGGTATAAAAAATTACAAATTAGATAAAATAATACATAAATAAGAAGTTAAATCTACGAACAAGTTACTACGAAGATTTTTTCTCTTTTCACGAATTCTCTCATCTTTCGTTATTACAATATAAATTACATGTCACCTCAAATGACGAAGGCCACTGATGGTAAAAAGGTTTGGAAAGAAGAAAAAGAAACAAAAAGCGCAGTCAGCATGGTCAAATCAATCATGTCGTATTGATGTTCGAAGTCATGGGTCATGAGATATCTAAGGTTTTTTTTTATTTACTTTTAATTTTAGTAATACTTTTAATTTTACATGACATATATATTTTTTAATTTATTTTTTTTATTAAATTTTAAAAAAAAAAATTATTTATCTAAAAATTATTTTTTTATTAAAAAAATTGAGAGTAAAGAAAAAATACTCCTTTTAAGTTTTTAATCACCTTTTACTCTTAGCATACGTAACAAAACAGTTAGACGTGTCAATTGTATCGAGTCTAATTATATTAACATGGTTCAATATGATTAAATTATGTTGATAATGATATAACAAAATTTGGTAAGTTGTATTTAGATCAGGATTTTGTAGATCTGTGAGGATACAATGTAACGTATATGTTAACATGAAATGACTTATTTTTGTATTTTTTTTAATAAATAGAATAATAGACTTTTATTGGATTACATACATTACTAGCTTAGTGGTTTTACATTGGTAATGAGTAATATATGGTTACATATTTGAATTTTACCTTTATTTATTAATTAATATTTATAAAATATAAAATATATTAATATTATATTAATTTTTAATAAAATAAAAAAAATTATAAAAAACTTGAACCTTGCTCATCAACAACACGAGCCTAGCTGGGTAAGGCCGATTTAACCGTGCCACGTCGGTATGGTTCAAATTTGTTTATTTTATTAAAAAATAATATAATATTAATATATTTTATATTTTATAAATACTAGATTTGAACCTCCAACTATATACTATTCATTAATAATTAATTAAGCTCAAATCTGGGTCACGTGTGGCGACATGAATAGTGTATTGTTAATTTATATGTCCGATGAGTTAAGGTGAAACGAGGTTTACGTTTTTTAAAAAAAATTATATGATTTACGATATAAATATTTTAATATAATTTTTAATATAAAATATTATTATGATGTATATTAAAAAATAAAAATGTATAATAAAAAATGTATAGACAAATGGTACCTAAAAAGTGAAGTCATGTCAACCTACTAACACATCTGATGACAATCCATTTACAGACTTTTCAAGTGTACAAATACCACCCACTTTTAGAGTCATGACATCAAATCAGGATGGGTGTGTTGTTTAGAGCGGAACACTTTTAGATCGTCATCGTCTTGAAGGGGAAGTTGAGTGTTTGGTTTTGTTTCACATGCATACCTGCAAAGTATTAGAAACGTTGCTGGTGTAGTAAACCTTTGCAACATTCTATCCACACTACAAACTCGTTTGAAGTGGATTCTAATCAACTTTTAAAATCACTTCTTATATTATTATTATTATATAAATTTTAACACAAACATTCACCATCTTAATTACCATACAACTTCTTCATTTATGAAACTAATTCCAATATCTTTCCAACTCCCAAAGGTACAACTAAAACTGACCTCAAACAAAACCTACATATCTGAAAGACCTCTCTCAAATCTCTTGGTTGCGAGTTCGAAACTGCACTTTTTTAACTGTCATCCAGACCGAGTTGTGATCCACCCCTATCAAACCATTGTAACTTTTTTTCGGAAGTGCTACTTTCAACATTTCAATTCAAATCTATAATTTTCAGAAAAACGACGACTTGTGAAGTTATTAACATACATCATTAAGACTATCATTATACTTTTTTGCGTTTACCAAAAGGCTACGAACAATTCAACTTTTCAAGAAGTTGATGCCGCACACTCAACAAGTTGTAATCGAAATTACAATCCTAAATGTTTGAGTTGTAAAAAACAACAGAACAAAACAAAAAACACCCTCAAGGGCCATCCATGTGAACGATATAAACAAGCAAATAATCAAGCATATACACAAGCCATCACATAAATCACTGCAAACGAGTCTAGCTTAACTAGTCTCGTCTAGACCAGTTCATGTTCACTGGTTTTCCTTGTGTAACGCTCAAAAAGAGTGACACAAGGATTTGGATCAAACTGCAGAGTATCGGCGGCTCGTTCAAACTCTTCCCTCAGAATCCAAATGCTGTGCTTGTCGACTACCCGGCCTAGATCATGGGAGATCTCGAACGGATCTTCAATGCAAATCAAGTGCCGATCATTCCCAATTCGCCTTGTCCAGTCTTTTGAGTGCTTGCTGCAAGGCCACCACATCCATTTATCAGATTAAGGTTTTACATCTTCATGACAGCAACATGAAGTATTAGGAAGGAGGAAGAGCAATTAGGGACCAAACCCACAGAATAATAATAAATCATTAATTAAACCTTTTGAACATAGTTCACTTCTACCAACAGCAGTGAATGAGATCAATTGGGGACCTAGGTTATTCAGATTTAAGGATTTTTGGATCAAAATTAAGGGCTTCGATCAACGAATCAAAGGGTGGTGGCATGATGCTTCGACTTTCAGCTCAGCTTCTTTGAAAGGATATTTCAGAGACTTGCATATGGTCAAATGTGGCACATCAATCCATATGGGCAATCGAAGCTAGTGAAGATTTTAGGAGGATAACTGACAGGAACAGGAGAATCCGACACTGACACAATCTAAAGGGCTGCAGAGTTTGGACTGTCATGAGGATCTACCATTTCAGAGGCAAGATCTATGGAAAGGATCATCAAATGGCAAATTTTCTGTAAAAACCCATATAAAATCCTAAGTGATGAGGGTGGAAGAGTCTCCTGGGCATCAGATATTTGGAATGTCAATGCATCGACTAAAGTTCAGTTCTTTGCGTGCAATTTATACTAGGAATTCTGACTGAGGATGCATTGCAGAAAAAAGGCTGGCAGCTCACAAGTAGATGCAACTTCTGTTGTGAAGAGTGAGAATATCCCTCACTTTTCATGTGTCCTGAAGTTGAACGGTTGAGATTGTTAGGATTTATGGCCTGGTCACCAGGCCTATCCATGATTCCATAGAGGAGTTTTGGGTCAAATGACCTTCAAAAACAGGTGGGAATTAAAGCTTCAACACGGATGGTCATATCTCTATAGCCTTTTGGTAGAACAGATGGAAGGAAAGAAACAACGGAATTTTTCAATGCCTATCTTTAAATGGAAAAGACATGGATGCGGTTTAGTTGGGTGTTTTGGGGCCTTTTGTCAAAAGTGACGAAACTGTCAAGCTCCCAACCAAACAACTCCTAAAAAGTGTTTTTAAAAATGCAGCATTTGTAAAAACGCTGGTACCCTCTGTTTAATCTTAAAATTTCAACCAAACTAACCTAACATTTTTATTCACGATCTCTATTATTTTCTCTCTCCTATGATGTGTGTGCAGGTATAAAATACAACATTATATTAATATATATTATATTATATACAATATATAACATATGTATATATTATAGAGCATGCAACATAAAAAATCATATAATTACAAAAAGGGCATTACAGTCAATTTATAAAAAAACTACATAGAAAACATTGAAAAAAATGCATCTTATCAAAAGACACTGCTTAGAAAACATTGAATCAAACACACCCTTAGAAAATGTTTTGTGACCAATTGGCAAAGGAGAGTGGGAGAATGCAGCCGAGCTTGAACTGAGACTGGTCGAAGATTTCTACCTGGATAACTATTGATCCTTGATTTCTGCTTATCTCTATTTGGGTTTCTGCTTGGAACCCTTTTCCTTTTCTTTTATTTTTTGTTTAGTGTACTTTTTCCTTCCTGTTTACTAGCAATGTGATCTGGTTCATCATTTCAAAAGAAAATTAATATAAAAGAAGGTGACAAAATGGATGAACATGTCAGAAATGTGTAAAGCTATTTACAAGAAGATTAAAGAACAGGTCAAGAAGCAGCAACTTAACTCTATGTTAAACGAGCTAACACACCATGCCTAACATTTTTATTATGTGTCATAAGTTGGTAAGCATAGGTAGGATTTAGCATACACCATATAATCCAAACATTAAAACAATTTTTCAAAAAAAAAAAGAAATGAATTTCCTGATTGTGCATACAGAGCAAGAAGCAACAACTTTCAAATATCTAAACAAGTTTACCTGATAATGCAACCAACACGAACAGAGATGACATCATGTGCATAGTCATGCTGGAAGGCCCAATAATTAAAGAAGCCCCATAGCAATTCAGCAATACTCTCCGTGTTAAATACACCATAATTATGAAGCTCTTCAACTTTATCAAAGTAAGCACATTCAACATCATCAATGGTCGTAACAAAAGTTGTCTCCATTTCCTGATATCCAGTGAGTTTGTCAAATAAAAATAGAGAAGGATATATAGAATGGCAGCCCATGATAAAAATATCAATTTTCCAATATTTATTGATTATACATAAAAACATTTGGTTGTCTAACTGCAAAGTTTTTCTGGATGGTGAAAAAGAGAGATTGATTATTCATGAGAAAGAAATACAACGAGTTTTATGTAGGAGACACACTCCCTTACAAGATCTATAAATTCAAACACCCAAATACATATTATGTATGACTTAACACTCCCTTCAAGCTAGAGTATATAAATCATGCATTCCTAGCTTGTCACATAGTTTTTGAAAGACACTAACAATTTCTTTTTTCTACTAACATTTAACCCCTTTGTAAAGATGTCTAAAACTTACAATAATGACTTGGTGTAAGGAGTGTTGATTGTCCCACAGATATAATGACAATCCACTTCAATATACATAATATGTTAATAAAATGTTGGGTTGTTGGCATTGAAGATGGCAACTTGATTATTATAACACATATTCATAAGAAACTTAACCTTTATATGCAAACTCAATACCCAAGAAACAACCTAGTTTCCCATATCTTTGTTAACAAATTGTTATTGTAAGTATTCCTTTGCATCTTTGATGTCATCTAGATCACTACTTGTCAACAGAATATTATCTACATATACAAATAATATAACATATCCTATAGGACTTCTTTTAATGAAAACTATATAATCCACCACACATTTTTTAAAAACCCTGATCCACCATAACTAAACTAAACTTTTCAAATCATGCTCGTAAACTCTATTTAAATCCATAGATAACCCTTTTAAGAAAGCAAACAATGCTCTCCCTAAGTATTATATCTTGGAGGTTACTCTATGAAAAACTACTCTTAAAGATTACCATATAAAAAGGCATTGCAAACATCTAATCAATAAAAATACCAAGAATTATTCATTGCAATGAAGAGAATGGCATGAATAAAATTGATATGAGAAACTAGGCAAAAGGCCTCAACATATAGTAAACACCCGTCTATAGCTGAAAACTAAAGCATCTTCAAAATGAGTCACCAATTGCCAAATACCCCCAGCTTTTAAAGCTTATATTTCATCATCCAGAACAACCTTCCATTGTGGAAGGGTTAGTACTTCAACATAATTCTTAGGAATAGATTCTAATGACAAACTCATAGAAAGTAGGGCTAATGCAATCGTAAGAAATATAGTGAGAAATAGGATTTGCATTTGGTAACAGAGTTGGCATAGTAGTTATGGCAAGTGTAGTGGTGTATCATTGTCATTGATAAACCTACAATGAATGTAAATATTATGGCAACGTAACTGGTGATTATTCTTCTCTTATGGGTAAAAAGGCTAGCTCAACATAGAAAGGTCATGGTATAAGATCAAGGTTGGAAGTAGTGTTAGACTTGCTAAATTAAGGAATATCCTCTAGAAAATTTACAACAGCCAAACCAAAGTAGTATTGTGTAAGAGGATAATAACACTAGTACCCTTTTTTAAGTATAAAGGTAACTGACAGACACATTTGAGAGAACAAAGAACAAATTTGTCAAGACCTAAAGTAAGGTCTTTAACAAGCACAATGCAACCAAAAGCCCTAAAAGAAATAGAGAACATTTCTTGTTGAGAACAAAAGCAATGGAAAGGTATTTCTTCCCCTAACAAGGAAGATGGCATATGAATTATAAGGTTAGAAACAATAAAGATAGTATCAAACTATAAATATTTGGGTATATGCATTTCAGTTATAATGGTGCGAGCAACATCAAGAAGATGATGTTTTCACTCAATAACATCATTCTATTGAGATATATAGATACAAGTAATTTAGTGAATAATACTACAATTTTCATAAAAAAATTTAACATTCTAATGAATAAACTCTAAAGCATTATCAGTATAAAAATATTTTGGATTAATAGCAAACTAATTTATTATTTCATTGAAAATCTTTTAGATTACATCAAAAATATCTTGACAATCTTTCAACAAATAGACATAAGAAACTCTGAAAAAATCAGAAAAGACTATAAGGTATGAAAATCGAAAATAGAAAAAACATGAGCTAGTCCTCAAACATGTTAGTGAACCAACTATAGCAGACTCTCACTAGAAGACAAATCCCAACTCTTATTGGTAGTCCTAAACTGCTTACCCAAATAACACACAAGTCAGAACAAACAAGACTCATGGTGACCCAAGGAATAGCCTCTTGAAGTTTATGAGTTAAAGGATTACCAATCTACAATGCCACAAAAGAGAAGATTCACTAAAGTTTGCAACTAAAACCAGTCTATGAAGGATATCATCTCTAACTAGTATGTAAGCACTCCATCCACGTTCATGGCCCAAACCAATCCTTTGTATTTATAAAACCAAAAAGGTACAATGAAAAGGAGAAAAGGTCAAAGAAAGTTATTTAGCAATGACACTAAAAAATATATGATTAACAAGAAAGTCAAGAATGTAAATGTTGAAATTCCATCTCAAAACTAATTGGTTATGAGTGGAAGAGTTTTTTATACATTAAA
Source organism: Amphibolis antarctica (assembly GCA_024699675.1). NCBI lineage: Eukaryota > Viridiplantae > Streptophyta > Magnoliopsida > Alismatales > Cymodoceaceae > Amphibolis > Amphibolis antarctica. The sequence goes on along the minus strand of JAMKPZ010015835.1, from coordinate 24,986 downwards.
TGCAATTTATTCCCTACATTTATCAATGTGGAACTATTCTAACACTTTCTCTCACTTGTGGATTATTTTAAATTTTTTTAATGCCTACAAGTGTCTATAGGTGGATGTGCATGAACTTACTCTGATACTATATTGAAATTTTATCTTAAAATTGACTATGAATGGAAAAGTTCTTTATATATTAAGTCCAATTTATTCCATATATTTATCAATATGAGACTATTCTAACAATAAAGAACCTTTTTTAAGTGGAAGCTATAAAATAGCATAAATAAGGCCTTCACTAAAGATTGTATATTTTTGTCTATCATCAAGAGTAACAAAACAAAGGTCAAATATCACTACTAAGTAGGAAAAAAAAGTCTTGGTTCCTAACATGTAGGTGGATGCACCAAAATTTATAATTTAAGAATGATGCAAAGTAACATGCAAGACATTTATACCTAAGAAGATGGCTATAGTAGGCATGAAAGTAGAAATCTAAGTGGTTTGAAGCTAAAGAAGCTTATCATAGTACAACTGTGAAATCGTAATCAAGCATTGTGAAGGTGGTACATCTAATGTGGAGGCAGCATTTAAGGAGACAAAATGAGTAAATGGAGGTCAACAAAATTTTTCCCAACATCTATCAAATGAATGATTTATCCTGCTACACTGTTCACATGAAGCTCGATTTTTTCCACCTGACATCCTCAACCATATGAGACATTGTTACCTTGGCCACTACGTCCACCACTAATGGGCAACAATGTTGCCTGCTTTGTCATATCAAAAGGTGTAGCTATCAAAATGCACAAAACTTTGTAGAATGTGGACTATAAGGATGGAATAGACTCAACATCTAAAAAGAAACCACAGATCTGTGTAGCCAAGTTGGGGTTAAGATCTGCAAGGAAAATGGTGACAAGTTTTTCCCAGTTTTGCTTCTTAGTGGGAATGTTACCAATAAAAGAATGATACACCTCTAGCTTGTCAAGTAAAGTCCACAGAGTGTTGCACTAGTCATGAATAGAGCACTCCCCCAAACATATTTGCCAACAATGAGTGAATAGCTGCTTGTAGATCTCATAGACAAACAATTTTAAGTTCAATAAAACCTGCAAGGTATCCTAAACTCTTTTTGCAAGCCTAATCCAAAACATATAGTGAGTAATATATTATTCCACATTGTTGATAATCTAAGAGATAACAACACAATCTTCCCAATGCCATTGAGTGTGGTCAACAACCTTGATGTCTAAAGGATCTTCCAAAATATGTTGTTACCTTGTATGGGTTGCCAAAAGTACTAGCCCATAACAAATGGTTGTTGGTGTTAAGTTTTACACTAGTAGTAGTAAAGCTTTTCATCCAAGTTGCTTTAATAGTCTCCATAGATGTGAAAGGTGCCAAGTAATAGTACGTGGATTGTTACTCAGGATATTCTACAAACCCTAATAGTTAAAAAAAGAATGAAGTGAAGGCAGTCAAACCACATCAGCAAGATAAAAGCTGACAGGAGTAACCCTATCGATGGCAAGAGATGGGCCAAAGCAATTTCAATAAAGATGGAGCTCATTAAGTAGTCCTACCAGAGTCAACAATAGTGGAGAATATGCATGGAAACAAAAAGATGCATAAACAATGGCAACACGCAACAGCAGTAGACATGGCAATGCATGATGACACAGACACTAAAACGATATGTCAACTCAGGACGAGAAGACCATTTCAATAACTTCAACAATGAACTAGGTAGGCATAAACAACAATGACGCAAGCCTAAGGTTAACCATGTGGATGGTGAAAAACATTGATTATTCATGAGAAAGAAATGCACAGGGTTTTATATGGGAGACTCTATTATAGGATCCATATACGTAAATACCAAAATACATATTATGACTAAAGAATTTTAAAATTATATAATTTAATAGTACATCTAACTATGGATAGAAATAAATGGAAAAAAGTGATTGGCCAACCCCACAATGGGATATCACAACTTGTGAGAATTGGTATCATTGCAGGTGCAATCCATAGAATAATTTAACATTTTAAATGCATGCACTAGATTATTATGTTTAATTTACCAATGTATGTGATTAACTGTGTGATTCAGAATAACAAAAACGTATATGTGATGTGTACTAGAAGCTAAAATTGGGTGCAATAATTCTAGTTGCTACATGCATTTAATTTGTGCTACAAAATTGGATCATCTAAAGTATTATCCCATTCCTATCGTAGGATAAAAATTGAACAAAGAAGAATGGTACCAAATGATGTTGCTTCATAAAAGTATTTAAACCACATTTTAAACTTATGAAAAATACTAGTAAGCTAAATCATTAAACCTGCAAGCATGGAAGGATGGCTGGTTGACGCTGTTGTAAAAAGTGTATGCACATCAAAACATACCTGTAATAAATTAATAGTAAAAATAAGAGCCATATCATTGATGTTGAAGTATTAGAATATTGACAATAGTGAACATGTAATGTAACTTACGCATAACTAGAAAGGCTCCCTTGGTAAGGTTCATTGACATCACGTGATTTAGCCCAATGTTTCACAAGAAAAGCCAATTGTCTTAACCTCTCATCTATCTGTGCGTAATCTCTTAGCAGTTTTGTGTTCACAACAGCTAGAACATTGTTAACACAAATGTCACATGAAATTCCAGTGATTGGGTCCATGAGCTTCACAATAGGAACTCTGGCATGTATTAAAGCCTATATAAACATCACATCAGACACAAGTAAGGCATTCAAAGGCTACCCAACACTGGAAAAATAGTCAACACAAAAGCTACCTAGAATATGACAAAGATGAATGCATCAAGAACAGTTGACGTTATTTCAAAAATAGTATAACATATTTTCTCCAGTCAAAACAAAATAGAACACAAAATTAAATTTCTACTCTTCTCTGGCAGTTACCCTCATTTAACAAATTACCATTTACCAAATACAGACTTGTCCATACAGTAAGCATTTCAAACTCGAGTCCACTTAAATTTATATGGTACATGAGCTCTAAATGCATCAGTGAGTACTGGGACTGGAGAATGTGTAGGAATCTAGCATATTCAACTGCATATCAATTATACTTATCTACAGATCAATCTTTTATATCATGGTCTTCTGGAAATTCTCAGGTACAATTTTACATTATTCTGCATTGGATTTTCAGTTCCATGCTAAATTTTGTGACATATCACTCCAAAACAAAAAATGAAGGAATTTTAATTGTAATTTTCATCCATAAATATAAGAACTTTATGTCATGATATCATTCACAAAGGTCTCATTACGTATATTTTGACAGAAACATATAAATTGCCTCCTAGCACTTGCGCACACATCATCTTTTATGCATATTTTGACTGAAACACATGAAATCCCTCCTAGCATTTATTGTCTAACCATTCCTATGCAATAATCCACCCATGCAAGCCATGAGAAGGGAAAAGAGTTTTCTAAAAGTAGGTGGAGTCATCTAGATTTGTACATATTTTACGGGAAAAAAAACTCAAGGTATCCATTATAAGTACAGTGGTTGTGCCACTGTGGATATGGCCACAGGAGATGTATGGATGTACTTGGTAAATGCGTTCAAGTGCATACATGTAAGAAAGACAAAATCAAGTACGAATAATATGACTTTCTCAAAGTAACCAGCAAATTACTGGAAGTGCATCAAACATAAATGAAAAATTAGGAATACAAGCAACATAACAAATAGATTGATGAAATGCATGGATAGATGGAAATATGTGGCATCCAATTAATAGAACCTTTCCACTTTTAAAGAGAAGTCTTTTTATAAACTTATAATGCATCGTGCAAAAAAAGATTCCAATTTTATAATGTCCAAGTTACCTGCACATTTTGAAGATTATCTGACCGTAAAATGTCTGCCAATGTCAAGATAATTTCAGGCTTGCTCATTTCAGTGTTATAAATTACAAGACAAACATCAATGTCACTATTTGAAGCACCAAAGGAATTAGCACAGGAGCCATAAAGGTGCAGCTCAGCATCGGACCATTCTTTGCTAACCAACTTTTTTAGTAATGACAAGAGCTGCTTTTGTTTGGCAAGTTCCTCATCTGGTGGAACCAGTGATTCATAAATCGAAAGAAATGAATGTGATAGTCTTTTTATATCACGGCGACATCCCATAGCTCCTCTATGCATTCTCCTTCGTTGGCTTGACACATTTTGTCCTCTAGAAAAATCTGATCGAAAGTCCTGTTTCATTTATATATAATTGAAGTAAAGAGTTTAACAAATTGATGATAATTAAGAAAGTACTAAAGGCACTAGCCACCACTCATATGCATGTAGAGAAAAAGAGTAGAATGCATAACATTACATCACATGTTAGATTTTTATAGAACTTGTTTTCATTAAAGGACTACATATCACCAGATAGTATATTGAGAAAGGTAAATATGTGTTGACTCACTGACTCAATTTTTTAGAATTTCTTTTGTTAGTGATTAACATGTTTTATCATATTCTATTAGGATATATTGCTTAGAATGTACAAGTAATTATTGGCAAGTGTCCATAACTAAAGATTTTGGAAATAAAGATTGAAGAATGTCCTTAGAAAGGACAGAAAGATGAGTTAACCAAAGATATTATCAACATCAAGAATTTCCTTATATATTTGCAGTCAGCATAATACATTATTCCCCACAAAAAATGATGAAGCAAACAACAATAAAGTGATATGCTATTTTTTGTACATGTGGAGTAACAATTTTAAATGATCCTCATCCTCATTTTCCTTTTCCTTTTAAACCAAAACCTAAACTTCCATTCGTTAAAAGCATAACCCTTTCATGAGCAACCTTTCAACTTAAAGGAAAATCAGTGCTTAAAATAAACAGGATCTGAATAACTGAATCAGGAAACAATGTATAATGGTACCAGAAAATTGTTTCCCAGGGCTGCCTCTTTTCCATACCTCCAATCCATATATATCATCTATGAGTTTAGACCTATATCAGCCTGATAGGAGGCTGGATTAAATTTCTGTTATAGAATTTGTGCTCAAAATAAACAAAGCTGCCCCTTTCCACCATACTTCCAACCCATAATTCTATAATGATATGGTCAACGACTTAAATCTTATGACCTATATCAACCTGATAGGAAGCTAGATCAAAGCTTGCGTTATAGAACCTGTAACAGAACTTAAGAGAATAAAGGGGTTAGTGGGGTCAAGTTGGGGGGAGGGAGTGGAGTCCTAGTGAGTGGACCATTTGAGATCCTCTTCACAGAACCAGTCTCTATATGTACCATGTGTTTTGCATCTACTGCAGCATATTATGCAACACCAGTATCTTTCCTTTAGGCAGTAGTATGAACTTTGTGTGGATAAGTAATTTTCTTAGTGATTGGCCAATTAGGTAGATTAATCTCCAATACAGCTGGATAATTAACCAACCACATAAGTGGTAAGTCGTGTATCTAATGTTCATATAATAGAGGAGGAAAGGTAACAGGATTCTATCCAAAATATGTTTACTTTCGCATGGTTTAGTCGTTAGTGGCAGGACAAACGGATCAACAAATGTGAAGAGGAAAAAAAATTCATGCAACCTTCACAGAAACTAAACACGGAGAAGCCTATGCTTCACAATATTTTACCTTGTTACGTGAATGATTGACTTTCAGTTCATTTTTTTCGGCATGTTCTTCTACAACCATCGAAGGATCTGCACCTTGTTTAGTTTGCAGGCTGCTCTGAATGGTGAGTGTCGAGAAACCTTCTACTTCTAGACCATCTCCATTGATAGGTTCCTCTCCTCTGGAAAGGTCTTCATCATCATTTTCATGATGCAAATCATCCTCAAGTTTTTCAGCCAGTGATTCCAGAGGAAGATTCTTGTCATTCTCCATTAAATGCCTACCATTCTGAAGTTTAACATCAGAAACGAACCGTCTCTGCATTGTTTGTTCCTTCACAGGGTAGGAAACAGGTGGTCGACCGTCCTTACGATGGTCCTCAATATTCACCACCTCAGGATAACCATTTTGCATCGCCGGACCACAATTACCCCAACCCTGATGCCCCAATTCCTTCTGTTTGCTTGGAAAAACATGGGGCCTTCCATATCCCACCATATTCCTCCGAGGAGGTGCATTACCTCGCCACTGGTCATCCTCCAAAGACGACGGCCCTTTACCACTCTTGCCATGCGAATGCCTGCGTTGAGAATCCCTAGCAAGCTTAGATGAGCCTGTGGAACCCCCAACCTGTCCATTCACAGTTCTCCCATCCTGCCCAGAAATCGCCATCTTACTCGCCATACTACGGACGTCCAACTGTCCCCGCCCTGTAAAACCCGAAACATCACTTCTTCTCATCCTATCACACCCTCCCGACCCGAAATTCCTATCGCGATCTGCACCTCCACTTGCAAACCCTAAATGCTGTTGCTGCACCGCGCACTGTTCGCGATTTCCCCTCCAGCACCCTCCGCATTGGTTGTATTCCGGTGAAAAGTATCCCGGCGATGAGAAACCACCACGCTGCTGCTGCCGCGGCAGCTGGAAAGGCCTCGGACACACTTTCTGCCTACCGTAATGGGAGAAATCTGCGTTATGGAAGGGGATTCCGTTGCCGACCGCCGCAATTACGGGGTCTTCGTACGGGTTGTGGCTGCGTCGAAAGCGGTGATCATTGACGGGGAGCGGAGATGCTGCTGCCGACGCCGCCGCTGCCGCAACTTCCTGCGGAGGGTGATCCCGACGGCGAGACGGGGCTTGCTGCAGCAACTGCAGTAGAAACTCGCCGCCGTTTGCTGGAGCGGAAAGATCTGATCCTCCGGCTTGCCCCGCCATCGGAGACGTCACCGGCGTAGCTTGCGTTTCCGAGGGTGGTCGTCGGAGATCCTTGTGTTCTCTTCCCCTGCCAACGTAACTATTAAAAACAAAAATTTTAATTTTGAATTTCAATAAAAATTTCTCAGATTTTTTTTAAAAAGTCAATCTTTGTACGTGGATGATATTTATTTTTTTATAATTTAAATTTTAAAATTATGTTTGTTAAAAGAATTTTAGTTTTAATTTTAGAATGTTGAAAATACGAGAAATAAAAAAAAATTAAAAAAATAAAAAAAATAAAAAGATTTTAAGGCTGTTATAAAAAAATCAATTTGTAGTTTGTACGTGAAAAGATATTTATTTTTTTACCGTTATTGTAATTTAAATTTTAAAACATGTTTGTTAACAAAAATTTTAGTTTCAATTTTAGAATCCATAAATCAAAAATTTGAAAAACGAAAAAATTTGAAGAAAAAAGAAAACTAGAAAATAAAAAAAAATTTAAGATTTTCTGTACATTCGTTAGAAATTCAGATTTTTTTTAAAAAAAATCATTCCATTTGAATTATATACGTGAAAGGATATTTATTTTTTTACCGTTATTGTAATTTAAATTTTAAAATCATTAATAGAATTTTAGTTTCAATTTTACAATCCATATGTCGAAAAATATGAAAAATGAAAATTTCAAAGAAAAAAAAACCTAGAAAATGAAAAAAATTTAGAACTATTTATACATGTGTTAGAAATTTAAATTTTTAAAAAAAAATTAATCATTTGAGGCACGTACGTGAAAGGATATTTACTTTTTACCGTTGTTGTAATTTAAATTTTAAAACCATATTTGTTAACAGAATTTTAGTTTCAATTTTAGAATCTATGGTTGAAAATTTAAGAAATAAAAATTTTGAAAAAAAAAAAGAAGGAAAATTATCAAATAGAAAAGTTTGTATGACTGTTGTAAAAGAATCAATTCATTTGTAGTACGTACATGAAAGAATATTTATTTTTTACAAATATGAGAAAAGAAAATGCTAAAAAAAATAAATTAGAAAATAAAAAAAAATTTAAGACTGTTATAAAAAAATCAATCTATTTGTGGTACATACGTGAAAAGATATTTATTTTTTTACCGTTACTGTAATTTAAATTTTAAAATATGTTAACAAAATTTTAGTTTCAATTTTAGAATCCATTCGTCGAAAATAAAAATTTTAAAAAAAAAGAAAAAGAAAAATTGTCAGGACCGTTTGTACATGTGTTAGAAATTCAGATTTTTTTTAAAAAAATCAATTTGAGATACGTACGTGAAAGGATATTTATTTTTTACTGTTATTGTAATTTAAATTTTAAAACCATGTTTGCTAAGAGAATTTTAGTTTTAATTTTTGAATCTGTCGAAAATATAAGAAATGAAAATTTTAGAAAAGAAAAGAAAAAGGAAATTTGAAAATTGAAAACTTTTTAAGACTATTTGTACATGTATTAGAAATTCAGATATATTTTTTTAAATCAATCCGTTTGAGGTACTTATGTGAAATGATATTTATTTTTTTACCATTATTCTAATTTAAATTTTAAAACAATTTGTTAACAAAATTTTAGTTTCAATTTTAAAATCTGTAATCAAAATATAAGAAATGAAAATTTTGAAAAAAAAAAATTAGAAAATGAAAAAAAATTTAGCACTATTTGTACATACTTTAGAAATTCAGATTTTTTAAAAAATTAATATGTTACGTACGTGAAAGGATATTTATTTTTTTATTGTTATTCTAATTTAAATTTTAAAACCATGTTTGTTAACAGAATTTTAGTTTCAATTTTAGAATCTGTATGTAAGCAATTTGAGAAATAAAAATTTTATAAAAAAATAGAAAAAAGAAAATTAAAAAATGAAATTTTTTTTAAGACTGTTCGTACATGTGTTAGAAATTTTAAAAAATTAATTTAAAAAAATTTATAAATTTCTTATATTTGAATATTTCAAGTATAATTTCATATTTTCCTTATAACCATAACTTTAACGATGGTCAGGTAAGGTTGGACAAGATATATGAAGTCAGAAAATTACATTCTAGTCTTGACATGGCATTTTTTTTTTAAAAAAGTGAGATAAAAAATAAAAACTAAAAAAATACCGGAAACAAAAGAAAAAGAAGAAAACAAAGAAAAAGAAATGAAATAAAAATAAGATAAGAAAGAACGTGAGAAAAGAGATAATTAATAACAAATAATAAAATAAAAAAAGAAACTGAGAAAATAATAAAGAAAATTTAAAAAATAAAGATACGAAGTTTTTTTTAAAAAATATTTATAAATAGATTATTTTATATTGAAATTATGAAATTGAAGATAAGTTATTTAACATTTATTTAATATAATTTTATTTAATTCATACAAACACTTTTATTTTTAATTCCACCTAATTTTTAATAGACAGCAATGATAGCACAGTTGCTTTTTCCAACGTTCTTTCATCTGTTCCAGGGGTCAGGTAGCGTTTCACCAGTGGTTTAATGTCTCCTTCGCGCAGCTTGATCTTCTTACTTCTCGTCAGGATTCCCTCCCCTTCGCATCGCAGAATCGCTTGTACACAGGTCCATTTCTTTTCTTGAATCCTTGCCGTCTTCATCACGGCTAGCAACAACGTCAGTCTCGCCACTTGAACTTCTGCCCGGATCTCTTCTCGTAATCCACTCACAAAGATGGTCTGCAAGATGATGCACCCTATTCAGGATTCTTTCAAAGTTAGCCTGGTACCAAGTGGACGGAAACGTATTGCATCTTTTGGTAGTCGGTGATATTGTAGAAAGCAAAAAAGCATTCCACTAAGAGAATCTACCTGTCAGGATCCTCATCTTCCCTTGAAAAAGAAGGAAATGTTAGATGAATCAAAGATCGAGGTAAGACTTCTTCGTCCCTTATATCATAGCTTTTTCTAGTTAGATATGTCAATGGATAGTGTTGGCATGACTTAATATAGTCTAGTATAGTACAAAATTTTTTTCATGCTGTGAGTCATGTCTGGGCCAGTACAGTACGAATTTCAGCACGAAATAGGCACGATCTGGCCCAGCACGAGACTACCAAGTAGGTCGTGGGAGGGGGGAGGGGAACGCCGGTTGTCGGTCGCGGGAGGGGGGGGGACCCCGTCGTCGGGGGTGAACAGTCACGTGCGTAGGAGGGGGCTGAATGGGTCGTGTGGCCAGCAAGGAGGATGGGCCGCCGGGTCATGCGACCGACAGGGTGAACGATCGTGTGCGCAGGAGGAGGTAGAACAGGTCGTGTGGCCGTCGTGTGGCCGGTGAGGGTATGGGCTGCCGGGTCATTGGGTCGGCAACCGGGGTGAACAGTCGTGTCGCCAGCGGGGGGGTTGGGCCGCCAGGTCACTGGGCCAACCGCTAGGTTGTGCGACCACCAAGGTGAACAATCGTGTGCGCGAGAAAACACAGAACGAGTCGTGTGGCCGGCGGGGGGACAGGCTGCTAGGTCATTGGGCCGGTAGTTAGGTTGAATGGTCGCGTGCATCGGTGCATGGGAGGGGGTTGAACGGGTCGTGTCGCCAACGGGGGGATGGGCCGGCCGCTTGGTTGTGCGACCAGCGAGGTGAACAGTCGCATGTGCAGGAGAAGGCAAAAAGGGTTGTGTGGCCGGTGGGGGGACAGACCACCGAGTCATTGAGCCGACAGCCGGGGTGAACGGTCACGTGTGCGGGTGGGAGGGATGGGCCGCTAGGGAACCGTGCCTGAGTCAGCCGCCAAGTCATGACTTGCAAGGTGTAATGCAGCAACGGTCGACACGCTTCCACCCAATGGGTGGCCCACTTCCATGCAACGGGTGGCCCAATTCCTTACAATGGGCGGCCCACTTCCGCACACATCGATCTCCCCTCACCACGCATTTCCTTACACCATCATTGTTTAAAAAAGCTCACTATGCATCTCTACTTATTGATCACACCCTTTGACCTTCAATGTGTATCAACCTGTTGATCACACCCTTCAACCATTGACGCATGTCCACACATCATCACCATCTATTGTCTCCATCCATCGACATCTCCATTGTCGTCATCGTCTGAAAACAATAGGTATGATGTTTTCTATATTGAGATGTGCATTTTCTGTATGCATTTTTGTGATTTGTGATTTGCTATTTCTATATTGAGATGTACATATTTACATGTTTACTAATGTATGCTTTGGCAAAATCATTGTGAAATGTTTAGTGATTTATGCTTTGGCACAATTAGGAAACAAAAATTAGCAACTTTGTGATATGCTTTTTTGACTGTATTGTGATTTATGTTCTATATTGTGATTTGTGATTCATGACATGTGATTTTTTAAAATAGTTTCATGTAACATGATGTTAATATTGATATGCATTCAAGTTTGGTATACCGAGTTCATAAATTGGTTTTCAGCAAGCACCACATAATCACAAGTTTGGCTTTTGTTTGTGCACTTAGAATTTATGAGAAAATAACTTATGGGAATACAGTTTCTTATTAACCAATTTTTTTGAAGCATTTGTGTCGACGTAAAATGATGAAAAATATGATTCCTATCATTTTTCAACTGAGATATAATGTTTGAGCATTTCTCACCTCTCATTTCTCATCTCCTCCCCTTGGAATATAAGGAAAATCTGAAATACAAACTCTCAATATGCATTGTTTTATTTTTGAGATTTTTCTCATTTCCCATGTGTGCATAAACAATCCTTATTTTTATAATTTTCCATCAAATACTGTCATTTTCATTTCTCATTTATTCCTAAATTTTTATCATTTTACGTTTCATCATTTCTAGGTATACAAACAAACCCTTAATTTTCAAACTAGGCTGTACAAAGTTCATGTTTGGTTAGACTCACGAGATACTAATTTCCTAAAATTGATTTTCGTAAGTTTATGCTTTCAACAATTGTTTGGGAAACTGGCAGGGTGTTCAATGCGTTGTGGCATAATCACAGTCTTTTTTATAATATACATAAGCATAGTTTTACATGTTATGAATACATTGATATTTACATTTACGCAGTATTCTTGTGTGAACATAATTTTTCAAAGATATAGATGTCATTTGACTGGACTGTAGACATATTGTCAACTCAAATGCTTGGAAGCAATCAAAAGCATGTTATATGCTATAACATTTTCCATTGTTGTAGACCATGTTCTTTTTTCAAAGGTTGATTGTTTAAAATTGTTGTAGTTCATGTATTTCCACGTGTAAGTGGATGTTTGTAAATAATTTTATATTTTTATAAATAGTTTTACATTGAAAATGTCGAGTGGAAGATACCACGTATGTAACAAGGAATGCAAAAATCGATGAATTAATCTCGAACATATATTCTCTGTGAGATGATAAATGAAGGAAATGCAAAAACACATGATGAGAAGATTAGACCAAATGTTTGGAATGATGTTATATAGAAATACAATGAGAAAATAAGAGCCAACATCACATGTAAAAATGAAATGAAGACTTTGCGGGTGATGTAAAAAAATTATTCTAAAATTGTTGACAAAAGTGCATGGGGTTGGAGTGTTGTAAAAGATAGTGCAAATGTTTTTGATGAAATTTGGAATAATTTTGTTCAAGTTAGATTTTATAATCTTTACACAATTAATACCATTAATAGGTAATTAGTTGGTTGTTACTAATTATTCTTATATTTTTTGTTTAGTAACATCTAGAATGCGTACCACATAAAAGAAAGTTCTATTCAATTTATAAACAACTACAATGTCTTTTTGAAGACAACATAGTTATAGGAAATGGTAGCAAATAACCTGGTGATGGAGGAACACCCATTGATGAAAGTAATACCCCTATATCCTCTCAAGTCTCCATGGATTTTGATTCTGATATACAAGTCAATGCTCTTGATACTATATCTTTCGAATTCCATAAAAAAAGAAGGCATCTACAACTTCATGTAGTGTTACATGCTATTATAATTGAAGCATTTAAAGAAGTTGCAATCACAATTAAGGTATTATGTGAAAATCAAGGTAATAGTCATGCACAGAAAGGAATTTTATGATAACATTGTTAGTATTGAACATGAGAAGTTATCTGAAGAGAGGCCAAAAATGGAAAATGCAATGAATGTATTACTTTGAATACCGAACCTTAATGAAAAACAAGGTGATAGTCATGCATGGAAAGTAATTTTCCTTTTTTTTCTTTTCCATTTTCTAAATTCCTATTACAAACAGACCCTAGATGTCTTTTTTGACATAATATCTATGGTTGAAGCTATTATTGTATAAATAAACACAATTGCATCACACAATAGGAGTTGTAATAGTTAACTTATAAAAACTTCAAATAAACATTACAAGAAAAGCAATCTATAATGAGGATGCTAAATTAAATTAGTCACTATAGGTTGGAGGTGATTAACTGCCAAATGTTGGTACCGGTAGTCAAAAGATTCCTAGCTCTACCCTATGCTGGGTGAGAGACTTGACGAGATTGTCAAGCCTTGCTGCTAGAGGTGGAATTGGCCAACTTGGACTGATTGCTAAGTCAATTGTTGTTGAGGACGTAGCTGCTAGTGTGCTTGTGTGTGGGATGCCAAGTCTTGTGATTGATGGCATGGGTTTCAACGTGATGGGTTTGGAAGTCGCCAGACTTGTCCCTTGCGTAGGATGACCTACAAGCCTTGTCGACCCCTTTCCTTGTACAAACCAGTGGGATGCGGTGTCCATCTCCGAAGTCCCCTCTCGAGGAAGTGACAACAGTGGGGGAGGTTGGTGAAGGGTTGGCCCCTCGCTGCTTGCTGGAGACTCTGCGAACAAGAGTAGCAGATCATCTTTAGGCTCCTGGTCTGGCTACGAGGTGATCTCCAGGGGCTCCATGTGCCTAGACTAGTCAAAGGTGGCAGAGATCTAGAGGTTGGGTGTTGAGGAGGCAGCATCCTGATCAGGCATTGGGGATCATGACCTAGAAGTTGCCACGGCAACCACAGACTATTCCAGATTATGGTAGTCCTCCACCAGTATGACAATGACCTCCCCCTTCCATAGGAATTTAAGCATCTTATGACATGATGGAGTTTTGGTGGAGGAAGGGCTAGCCCAAGATGAGGTTGTAACTAGGTGAGATGTCCACCGTGTGGACCGAAACTTCAAAAGTCACTGGTCCTACCACGAGGGGAAGGACGACAATGCCCCTAGCTTGGTGGAGTGTACCGTCGAACCCCCTCATCACCCTATCCGTAGGGTGTAAATCCTCCTCCTTGATCCTCAACTTGTGCATGACCTGCATGGGGCACAGGTTTAGTCCAGATCTATCATCGATCATGACCATAGGGATACAAAGGTCCTTGTATTGCACCTAGATGTACAAAGACAAGTTGTGATTAGTCCTGACAAGTGAAAGGTCCAGGTGCACACCACCATCCCCTCTATGGCACTAGGTGTAAGGCTCTGGTCAACCTTGGCCACCTGTAAGGCCTTGAGCTGGGTCTCCCAGTGTTTAGTGGATGACCGAAGGAGATCCCATAGTGAGATGTCAACCCTTATTCCATGTAAGTGGATTGATAGATCAGTAGGTGGCAGCAAAGGGGTGGTTAGTGTTGATGAGGTGGTAGCTAGTGGAGCAGGCTACCAGACACCGGAGGATGGCTGGGCTAACACCCTCGGGATGGAAATCCTCATTTGATGCGACCTGGGTTGATAGACCTGTCTAGACCTCGTGAAAGTCGTGCATGCAGATAGCTGCTGCTAGAGATCAGGTGGAGCCAAAAAGATGACTACCTCCTTACCTTTATGTTGCTCGAAGGTGGGCATCGTTGGAGCGACTAGAGGGGTCAAGAGCAGGAATGGTTAGCCTGCTGGGTACACTTGGAGAGGTGCCGAGGTCGAAGCCACTAAGGTGATCGCATTGGCTAGAACATCGACCAGTGGGGGAAGATCAACCGTTGGGACCTTGGGGCCAGGGGCACCCCTAAGGTGGTTGCTCTGGCTGGGGTGGTCAGTGAGTAGAGGATCACCTTGGGTAAGGCTAAAACAGTTGTCCTAGTGCCCGATACCCCTGACAACCAAGGTTGCTACCCCATCATGTGGCCCGCCGAAGTGGCCATGGGCGCCACCCAAACAAAGGGCCCTCCGAAGGTTGGAGGTGGCCCTTGTTGTGCCACAAGTTGTGAAGACCTTCTCCTCCTCCTATTGCTATGGATGGTGAGGATGGAGGAGTGGAGCTAGCGGTAGAACAGTTGGAGCTCCTCGAGGGTTGGCAGGTTGCTATCTGGACGGATGAGGTTGACTAGGTTCAACCAGACGAGTCCGGTCTCCAACTGCTGTGTTGAGGGAAGGGATAGCCTTGTCCTTTCTCCCTATCTGGTCGAAGACACTAACACTGGCTGCATTAGCCGGATAGACTCAACCGGATTTTGCCTCTTTTTCTGGGAATTCGGGAGAACCATGTTCACCTGAAAACCCTCCCCATGATTTGGGAAGGGCTGTTGGATCAGCTTGAGGGACGTGGGTGGCTATTGAAGTTCGATTGTCCCCAAGTCAATGAGGCATTGGATGGCCTCCCTGAGTGACTTGCAATGGTTGGTCACGTGTCCAATGGACCAGTGGTACTCACAATACTATTGTGGGTTATACCACTGGGGAAGTAAGGTTGGGGGTGGCCTAACCGGGGGGAGTGTGAGCAACGTTTGCACTCTACAGAACACCTGGCTCAATGGCTCCAAGAGCAGAGTGTACTCAATGGTGCACGGCTACTGCGCCTATGTGGGTGGTTGGCACTGTTGTTGTGGCTACTGCTAGGTGGGGCATTGTTGGTTAGCGCCATGGGTCCCATTCTGACCCTAGTTCCTTCAACGAGAAGTTCCTAGGGCAGACACTTGTTACTGTCGAGGCGCATGCGACAAGGGGGTGGCGGCTGGTGGTGGAGCCCTGGGCCTCCATGGCTATTGATTAGGGGCCGACCTAGCCACGTAAATTGATTGCTGAATTGGGGCGATGGCTGACAGCTGGTACTCCTGGGCCGAAGCACATACCTACTGCAGCTGGTATGGCGAGGGCGCGACTCCCACTACTACAACAGGTGTCGGCTTGTCGATGTTGCTCCTCTAGAAGCTACGGTTGTTACCCTCGTTGTTGCCTATTGCTAGAGGCTTGGGATGGATGGTTCCTCCCTGGTTGGCCCTCAAAGGGAGAGCCAAGAACCTTCTGGACTTTAGGAATCCTTCAAGGTGGCTACCAACCTTGATCAACTGCAAGAAGGTGGTGTAGGACTAAATGCATAGGAGCACCCCTAGTGATAGCTAGGTGCTCTGCACTATCATGTCTACTGAGTCCTCCTCAGATAGCTTGTGCCAGATTTGGGACGTCAGGGCCCTCCATCTACCAATGCAATTGCTAAACGGCTCGTTGTCGCATTGGCAAAGACTACAGAGGTCCTCCAACTTGAGTGCCATATCCAAGTTGTAGGTGTATTGCTCCTAGAACATGTACGCCAGCTGCTCCTAGGTGTAAATCTTCGCCAGGTCCAAGGACATGTACCACAACATGGCAAGTCCTTAGAGAGATTTCTAGAACAAGTGGATGAGGAGCTTGTCCTCGTACTGTAGTGTCGCCATATCCCCGCAGTAGGCCTTGAGATGCACCCAAGGATCACTATGCCCGTTGTATTTCACTAGCTTGGGCATCTTGAAGTCGGGAGGAAACATTGCCTTTAGACAGAAGCAGAGGTTCTAGAATGAACATGAGGGTTCTAGTGAGCCGAACCTCAGGTTCCAGAAGGATGCCTCCAACTCGGCTATCCTTTGAAGTAACTGCCCTTACAAGTTTGATGGAGGGGCGATAGTGGCAACCGGCTAGGGCGGCACTTGGAAGAATTGGCTTGCCATGGGAGATGTGACAACGTCATATTCCTCCATGTGTGGCATCTTCAAGACACGAAAAGCTAGCCTAGACAGGATCATCGAGCCAATCCCCTGTTGGTGGAACTGCGCCAGCTACTAAGCCAGAAGAGCCTACTCGAAGTGCCCCTGTCAGGGTAGTTGGTCGGCACCAACCCCCTCTGTGGCCTCTGTGTTCGAGGGCGGCTGGTCAGACGAGATGGTGGTCTGCACAGGAACCAACCC
The DNA here is from genome assembly GCA_024699675.1 of Amphibolis antarctica. Taxonomy (NCBI): domain Eukaryota; kingdom Viridiplantae; phylum Streptophyta; class Magnoliopsida; order Alismatales; family Cymodoceaceae; genus Amphibolis; species Amphibolis antarctica. Next base: position 8,040 of record JAMKPZ010015835.1, on the reverse strand, counting down.
ATCACCTAGTGGAAGGTGAGGTCTGGCAGCCAAAGAGGTGGATGGCAGAGGATGTTACATGAGGTGAGTGTCGAGCTTAGTAGTGGCCAATTGGTCTGGAGCCTAGGAGAGACCAACGGCTCCTGCAGGCACAACGACCGGCTGAGTGAAGTTGGTCCTAGTGACGATCGGAGGTGGTGAATCGAAGGCCACAGATAGCAGCACAAAGGCTACTGCAATGATAGAGGGAGACGTCCCGGATGTCGTTGTGAAACTAGTTGCCATTGCTTTCGCTGGCGAATGGGTCTGAACAAGGGGAGCCATCGAGATTTGAAAGAGCTAAAAGAACTGAAAGGGAGAAGTCTAGAAAAGGGATAAACTTGTTCAATGCATTTGGAAGCGGCGTTGCTTAACAAATGCGCTAGGCATGCTAAAAAAAAAAGGAAAATGGAAAGCAAAATGAAAGGTTGACTATGGGAGCCATACGAATGAGAGTTTGAGCCACTTAGCCGAAAAAAAACATAGAGAGTCTCCTTAGTGGAGTCGCCAAAAATCTGTACCCTCTTTTTCATCTAGTGATCACCCGAAAGCTCATGGGCTTCCATCGACAAGGCCGGCGAACGGGTTGAGGCATAAAGAATGGAAAAATGATTGTATGGAGCACACTGTCGAGCGAGGTAGATGGCTCATGACACGAAGTCGCTACCTTATTTTTGTGTAGAAAATAAGGAAAACTTGATGAGGAAGGATTCATCCACCATGAAAAGGATAAAAGCGCAAAAATATAAAGCAACAGCATAAAGTAGCACAAAAACATAAAACAACAGCATAAAGTAACGCAAAAATGAATAGTGTCTATGAAAATGAGAGCTGGATAAGGGCCTCAAGGTATTATTGTGGAAGGTATTAGGCACCCCCAGATAACTTAGGTAGTCTCGGTCTCTCTCCGGCACCAAGAAGGAACATGCTAGTTAGCCCAACCTAAGTTGGTAAGGATTCATGTTGACGACCTCATGTTGGAAGATTCACCAAGGCATTGGGAGGAGTAGCATTACTCCTTTCGGTAAAACAAATGAGAAGCCGCCGGTGGGAGGATTCACGCAAGATCTGGCAGGATTAGAAAGAGATAAAAGACATGGCAACTACCGCTTTAAACCATTGGCTGAAGAGCCGAGGATCTGGTGAGAATACCAATCAACATGTCGGAAATCCAGGTATGGGGCTAGATTCTGCCTAGCATGTCACCTCACCTTTTGAGTGCAAGTATTCAGGCACCCATTCTTGAATGACAGGAGAGGTGGGAGACCCACGAGGAGATGATTGTCTATAAATGGAGATGACGTGCCTAACAGCAACCTAACGTTCACAATAAAGGAAACATTGGATTATATGACGAAATGATCGATAAATGTATAAAGAAAGTGGATTCTCACATGAAAACCCAAAAAACAAACCACAATGAAAATGGTCTTGACCCATCCTTGGAGGATCCACCAAGTGGGGAGGAAGGATGCCAGTACCTTTTGGAAGCATATTCGAAGGAATGAACTCAAGAGCATCCTTCAACCTTCCACCCGTGCATGGGGGAAGGTCCAGCTCAATTGAAATCACGAAAAAATCTAAAAAGAAAAAAAAGAGTACAACGAGAAAAGAAAGGCGGTCATCCTCCCTAATGCACATAGCATTGTGTGGCCCTAAGGAGGGGCTCCTTTCGCCAGAGGCATTGGAGGTTACATAAAAGGGAGGCTAGTGATGGTTGGAAGAGTTCCTTTCCAATCAGTGCTCCTAAGGTTTGTTCTCCTTCAGGGGTTCAAAAAAGACTCCAGAAAAACCTCCAAAAAGTGCCTCCCTTGCATGGAAATGGCCCTTATATAGGGGGTCACTTTCCATACATTGTGATCCGAAAATAGTATCTTGGGGCATGTTTTGAATGCTACCTTGTGATTCACGCCATTCATTAAGTGTGAGTATAACCAACGTTAACATGATCCTATGGCCCATTGGAGTGTATCATCTAAACGTCAGTCAGTGGCCGAGACCAATGTTCTGGCCATTGGGAGGAAGGGATTGGCTGCTGAGATTAGACCCAGTCATGGGTCCAACATGCTGAAGGGTTCGACGTCTTGTCAAGAGAGTGTTCGATGTCTTGGACAGGGACCGGAACCCAGACTTAGCCAAAGGGGGAACTTTCCTCTCACCTGGGAGGGAGTTGGCGAACCGACAGCCAACGTGTGTATCACCTGCCACGTGCTTTACCCTAGAACCTAGCCTCAGCCGAGTGGGGAGTGATAATGAGCCTTACCCAATGACTAGCCATAACACTACAGACTTTACTCTACACCTGGCCGTAATATTACGGGTTTTATTCTACACCTAGTTGTAACATTACAGGCTTTACTTTACGACCAGTTTTAACACTACAAACTTTACTCTACGCTTGGCCAAAATAAAGGAATGGAAGTGCGAAAAATGGCACTTCCATCAAAGAACACTTAGTGTTGGCAGAAGTTCCATTTGGGCGACGAAACTACCATCGAAAAACACCAATTGCTGGCAAGAGTTCCATCCTGGTGACGGAACTGTTGGCTGATCAGTACTGCTTAGGCAAGAGTTAGGCTTGCTGTCGGCTGACCTGTGGGCTGGCAATCGTGTTCTTCCCCCGTGTCCATTGAAAGGATGAAGGGGACTCCCTCTTTCCTAGGGGAGAGCCGGGGAATCGGTAACCAGGGATGTGTACTAGCTTTCCGATTGGCTGTCGCATATTTTACCCAGTAGCCAGATCAGTGCTGAGTATGAGGGTTAATAGTAATACTACGACCTTTAATCTATGACCAGTTGTAACACTATAGCCTTTAGTCTATGGCCAATCTATGCCCGTTACTTTACAGACCTTCATAGCTTAAGCATGCTTATGCTACGACCCTTCGTCTGGTTGCACCAGTGGCTGCCCTTCAATCTTGTGGCTGGCCAGAGGCACCTGTCTGGCTGGTCCTCTAGCCACTACACAGCCTTTACATGTACATCGCATACTATCCGACCATAGGTGTCGACTTCCACCACCCATCAACAGGTTGCCGCCTGCATCCCCGATTTCAGCCTAACTCTGCCCTTCGTCAAGTTAGGCTCCACAACCTGTTCCAACCATAACTTGCTAGCTGGCTACAACTATTAATTGTCGCCTTCCATCAACCGGTTGTCGCCTAAATCCACTGGATTCTGCCTGATGCTCCATCTGATCAGGCTCCACACACAAACCCTAACAATCTCCCACTTTGAGACTAACCTAGCTTGTCGTTGATGGCCGCCTGCTTCCATCGACTATCGCTTGACTCTCCATCAAGTCAGGCTCCACATACAAACCCCAATAGGTTGGATGTCTAACACCTTCCTAACTTGTACCTGAAGTGCTTACCTAGAATCTTAAAAGTTTTCTTAGTTTTTGCCTTAAACAAACTAAATGGCGACTCTGTGTCATCTTTTTTTTTTTCCTTTTGGATCATTATTCCATTAAGGAGAAATATATGCTTGTAAATATTACATGTTTACAAATCTGGCGACTATGCTGGTCATGAGGAGGGAAAGGATGTCTAAATGCAGGTTAAGTGAGTTGAGGAGTTTGGGTTTGTTGTAAGTGAACCAGCTTACTGCCAATGAGGCATTGTAGTGCAGTGTGCAAAGTCCTACATTGATCGGTATGATGCCTAGGCGCCCTATGGAACATACAATATTGGTGTCTTACTCATAACTTACAGTTTGTTGGTATAATTTCTAACAGACCTTGAAATTATAAGAGATCTTTAATCTCCTATAAATCTTTAAAATTTATTGGTCTTTCATACAGTATTTCATAATTCAAAAATTTATAATATTTTTCAGACATTCCTGATTTCTAAAATATAGATTATCTATAGAAATACCTTCTTCAAGAATAGAATGTGAAGTGCTTGGAAAATCTTTAGTATTCTTTGTCTACGATTGATAGACAACTAATCTCAAATTTTCTTCATTATGCACTAGTGAAGTCTCTTGTTGCTGATCGACATACTCCTCTTCAATATGCAAATCAAGAGATTCTTCTACAATTGGTTCATTTGAGACTATTGGAGGAATTTCGTGTTCTTTCATAAATTTTGGAATTTGTTCTTCTGGAACTTCCTCTACAACATGTTCTTCAACTAAAATATGCTCAAAAACTAGTTCATCTATGTGTAGTAACTGTAATACCTCTCCAACCTGTTTCTATGCCTTAGTTCAAACAATTGCATCACATTAATTCCTTTACAAGTTCTTCAAATAATCACCTAAGGTTTGATCATCAAGTGTTTCAGAAACTTGTTCTTGTTCCTCTATTGATATAGATGTAGCAAACCATTGTGCCTTTAAATTTCTCAAAATCTCTTCAATAGTGTTCATCTGATCTTTTGAAGAACTCTCTTTCTCTGTAAAAACTGTTTCTAGAACAACTGTGAGTATACTATCAATTTTATCATTATTTCCAGTATACATTTTAGACTCTGGTGGAATTATGCTTATAAGAGCATCTTCTTCCTTCCATTGATTCATTAAATGCATATAAATTCTAGGAAGTCTCTCATTCTTGTCGATATACTTTTGCATTTCAGCAAAAGCTTGAAATATATCATTACTATGTGTCAAAACATAATCAGTAACATCATTCTTTTGATTTATCAAACTAAATGATGATTTGCTTCTGAACACAAGTTTTACACACAAATCATTCACAGCAAAACATGATCGATTTGCTAGAACAAAATCAACTATAAATAGAGAAGACTAAGAGACAATCACTTCTTTTTTCACAAAATTGTCAATCACTCTTTGAAAACATCTCAATTCAAAAGATGAGAGAAAAGTTTTACCTATCCACAAGCCCTCATCATCACTATCACTACTAGCAGACTAAGAACTATTACTAGAAGTATCAGAATTGACTACAATCTATGTCTGTGCAACAGTGGCTTTAAACTAATCTTCAAAATCTTCAACATTACTTTTAAGTGTGAATTGTTCTGAAGTTGAAGGTTATGGACAAATGGGTTTAGTCTTCCTGACTAGAGTAAACGTTTTAGTTTTATTTGCAGCAGCTCGGGATGACTCTCCAATTTCAACCCTTATGTGCGGTGTCATTGTTTCAGCAAATGATTTTAATACATACCGCTCGACACACTTTATATTATGTATCTTTTCTCCTTGAGACCGTAATTGTAAATACCAATTCTTTCTTTTAGCATTTTTGACCTCCTTTGCAACTGCTTCAAAAACTTCAAGAGTGAAGTCATACCTCAACTTTAATAATTATATCTCTTACTCTACCTTGTCGAGCTTCACTTGCCATGTGTGCAGGAGTAGTGGTGAAACTTCAATGACTTTCTTCCCGCGTGCCATTGGTAAGTTATTGTGAAACAAGCTTCTTCTCCTTCTACGTACAAGCAAGTTGCTCATAAAGTCTAGGGTAGAGGGCTTTAGGAATTTAAACCTTATATACTAAGAGATTGAGGGTTAAGGTTGTCAAATTTTTATAATCAGATCTGACTTAAAAAGATTGTAGCTATTCAATTCTACATTAACTTAAGTTGTCACATATATTTCACATGGGAACATTAAATCGCCGAGGAACTATAGGAGTCTTGCGTTAAAATGCCAGAGAGGTATGGGAAATGACCAAAACTCCTAAGTCTTAAATTAGAATAACTTAAACTAGTAAGGTCTCTAAAGTTGAACTAGAACTGTGGATTTTTTAGAGTAAATAATACATTCTAAATGCATAGATCTTATTCAAGTTCTAATTTTAATTTTAATTTAACTCATTTAAGAATTTAAACAATTAAGAATTTTCTCTCCCTTGAGAACAACTTGCTCCCCATAGAACAGAGCTATCCCCAAATATTTTTTTATGTTTTTTAAAAAACTTTCAAAGCAGAAAATTAAGAAAACATATTCAAAATAGTTATATACTATTACAAATTAAATATTAGTTTTGATATTTTTAATCTAATGGCTGCACTAATAATCAAAACATCAAAATAGAACATTCTCAATCTAAAAATAGTGCAAAAATACTATTCCCTAATCACACGATTTAGAATGATGTATGATTTAAATGTACTTCATTCAAAAATTTAATACAATAAAGTAATTTCAATATCAACATACTTTTAAAAAAAAAAAATTAATATTGCTAGCATTTTTAAACACATTTAATTACAAATTAAAAATAGTCACAGTTCAAACTTTCTATTATACCCATGTATTGAGCTTTGAGTCAATAATCTCAGATCAATTGATCTTAGGTTGCTGGGTTTTGAGAAACTCAATACATTGAGTTAACTACCCTTTCAAACTTAATTGCCTAAGTATAAAAGGTCTAAAAGACTTTTCATTAAGTTAAGAAAATTTATACCAATAGTTAGAAAGATTATTCACAAAATAAATCTTAGTTGTTATACTGATTAACTCCATTACGATTACTAAAATTTAACACACTCTATGAAGACATAAAAATATAGATCCCATACTTCATTTCTAATGAATTGATTTAGTTCATCTTGCATAACTAAGTATCAAAATTCATCAGCTAATGCATCATCTATTTTCTTAGGTTCTAGCATAGAAACAAAAGCATAAGCACCACATATATTAACTACTGAAGATCTAGTCCTAACACCTTGATTAGGATCACCTATTATCTGATTTGTAGGATGAGATGAAGCATAATGCACCTATGATCATTTTGAACATTTTCCTCTATATTGGCATTTTCTTCTATTTGATCATCATTATTCAAATTAATGTCTCTTATCCTATTAGATATTTCCTCTACGTCTCTATCAACAATATTTAATTCTTCTGGGAGAATTTCTAAATCTTCATCATTACTAACAATATGTTTTCCTCTATAATACTTATGACAAAAGTGTTATCCTTTCCTATACTAACATATCATCCATAATTTTCAAAAGATGCAGTATTACCATCAATTCCATGCTTTCCAACATTAGAAATGTTTCTTTGAAGTTCGTCATTAATTGATTGACTATCATTCAACTTGCTTAAGATGACATTCTCTTCACATACCTTAAGCTTTAATGTACTAATTTTAGAATTTAAATCCTTGACAGTCAAATTCAATTTTTCAATTTCAAAGTTTAATTTCTTTTTATTAGCACTAATATTTTTGAGATCATCATGTAAGTCATTTTCAATTGTTTTATACTTTGAAATTTCTTTAGCTTGCTTATGATTCTCTTCTTTGAATTTATCAACTATAGTACTTAAGAAATTAACTCTAGATTCATATTCAAATAATAATTTATCAAAATTTTCATAACTAGCTTCAGAGTCAAAAGATACCTCACTATGATCAACCATGAAGCACACGTTTGCTAGATTCTTTGTTTCTAAATCTATATTTGAAGAGGATTCAACTTCTGATGATGAATCCTTCTCATCACTCTATGAAGAAGATGTGTCATCTCATATCACTTTCAAAGTTTTCCTTTGTTTAAACCTCTTCCTCTTATCTCCTCTAAAATTATTTCTTTTATCCTTGTTAAGAGGACAGCCTATCTAAAAGTGGCCTAGTTTGTTGCATTTGTAGCATATGATCTTCTCACTTTGAGAGGATCTCTTCTCCACTTCTCTGGATTGCTTTACTGACTTTAAATTCCTATGTTTCTTCAACAAGTTTTTAAACTTTCTGGTCAACAAAAGCAAATCTTTGTTAGAATCACTTAAGGCTTCTGAGTCTATACTAGCTTCAAAAGTCAAATCCTTTCTGGCATTTTTACCTTTTGGATCTAAATGCTGAACTTCATAAGCAATTAGATTTCTAATAAGATCATCCAAAGAATAAACATTCAAGTCATTTGACTCTTCAATAGATGTAGTCTTTTGAACCCAATTTTTAGTAAGAAATCTAAGAACTTCTGATTAGTTCTCTTTCTTTGAAATTCTTGCCTAATGCTTTTAAGAAATTTACAATCTCAAGAAATTGAGAAAACATGTCAAAGATGCATTCATTTTCGTGCATTTTAAACAGCT
>JAMKPZ010015833.1:0-14200 GCA_024699675.1 Amphibolis antarctica | reverse complement strand
GCGTTTTACTGATTGATATTGGAATTTATGAAAATTACTAGTTCCTTGTGGATCAACCCGTACTTGCATGTTACCTATAATGGGCACCGTGCGCTTGCGGAGTTTATAAATTTTAAAATGAACGGGCGTTTATTTTGACAACAACTTAAACCTGTACAACGTTGATGACCTGCAAGCCTGGAGTGTCCCCACCTTGGTCATTAGGTGGGTGTTGCGATGCTAGGTTGAAGGAGAGGGGGAAGGAGCACACCTTGTCGTCTCCTTTCCCTGTACAAACCAGTCAGACGCTACGTCCGTTTCCAAAGTTCCTCCCTATAGGATGGGCGATGGTGAGGGAGGTTGGTGAAGGGTTGGATCTCCAGTGTATACTGGAGATTCTCCGAACAGTTGCAGTAGACCTTCCTCTGGCTCTTGGTCTGGCTGTGGTTTGTCCTCCCAGGGTTCCATGCGCCTGGACAGATAGTTGAAGGTGGTTGAGTTCTGGAGACCCGGTAGTGAGGCGGCGACCGGTTCCGGTGTCGGTTGTTGCGACCCGGAAGGTGCTACAGCAGCTATAGATTGTCCTGGATGGTAGTAATTCTCTGCCAGTTTGACGATGACCTCCCCTTTCCATAGGAACTTAAGCATCCTGTGAAGGGTGGAAAGTACGATAGAGTTTTGGTGGAGAAATGGACGGCCCAGGATGAGGTTGTAGCTCGGGGGAATGTCTACTACATGCACAGGAACCTTGAAGGTGGCTGGTTCGATGACGAGGGGAAGGACGACCTCACCTTTGGCTTCGTGAAGAGTGCCGTCGAATCCTCTCACCACCCAGTTGGTAGGGAGCAAGTCTTGTTCTTTGATTCCCAGCTTGTGTAGGACTTGTAGCAGGCACAGGTTTAGCCCGGATCCGTCGTCGATCATTACCATGGGGATACAAAGGTCTTTCTATTGTACCCGGATGTACAAGGACAAGTTGTGATCGGTCCCGGCCAGTGAAAGGTCCAAGTCTGAGAAATAGACGAAGGATGGGACTGTTACTGTGGCCACCATTCCTTCTATGGCCCGGGGAGCAAGACCTTGGTCCACTTTGGCTACCTACAGCACTTTGAGAAGCATTTCCCGGTGCTCGGTATAGGACTAGAGCAGGTTCCATAGTCAGATTTCTAGCCATATCCCTTGTAGCTGGATCGACAAGTTTGGGGGTGGCCGTGATTGGGCGGTTAGTGCTGAGGAGGCGGCTGCCGGTACTACTGGGGCGGCAACCGGTTGACGGTTGCCAATTGAAGTTTGTCCTATTGCTCCTAGGATGGAGATCCCTCCAGGGCTTGGCTTTGGTTGATATACCTGGCCAGACCTGGTTATAGTTGTACATGTGGACGGTTGTGGTGAGATGGCTACCTCCTTGCCTTTGTGCTATTCGGAAGTGAGTGCAGCTGGAGGAGGGGGTCTGGTCACAAGCGTGAATTGTTGCTTTGCCAGGTGGGCTTGGAGTGGCGCCAGCGTTGCAGCCACTAGAGAGACCGTGCTAGCTGGAGTGCCGGTTGTGGGAGCAAAGCCGGTGGTTGAGGCTTTGGGGATCAGAAGTACCACTGGGATGACTGCCCTGACTGGGGCAGCAGGTGAGTAGAGAATTACCTTGGGTTGAGCCCATAGGGTTGTCCCGGCAGCCAGAGCTAGTTCTCTTGATGCAGTAGCCGTAGGCGCCACCCGAACGAAGAATTTTCCTACTAGTGGAGTTGACGCCTGTTGTGGTGTAGGCCTTGAAGACCTCCTCCTCCTCTAGTGGCCGTTGATGGCAAGGATGGAGGACCAAAGTTGTTGGTAGTGTGGCTGGAGTTATTCAAGTGTCGGTGGGTCGTTGGTCGGACAGATGAGGTAGACTGAGTTCAACTAGGGAGTTCCCGCTTCCAGTGGCTGTGTTGAAGGGAGGGATCTCTTTGTCCCTTGTTCGTGCCTGGTTGGATAGGTGGAAATCGGCTACATATGCCGGAACCCTTCGAGCGGGTGCCTCCTTCGGGCACCTAAGAAGATAGTACTCACCTCGGAGTTTCCCGCATGATTTGGGAAGGTATGTTGGCTCGGCCTGGGGGGTACGGGAGGTTGTTGAAGTTCAATGGTGCCCAAGTTGATAAGCCTCTGAGTAGCTTGCCTTAGTGTCTGGCAGTGGTCCGTTGCGTGGTCGGCTGACCTATGGTATTCGCAATACTGTTGCGAAATTGTACCAGGCAGGAAGAACAGCTGGAGGTGGTTTGATAGGGGGGAGCGTGAGCAGCACTTGGGCCCGGTGGAATACCTGGCTCAGTGGTTTAGAGAGCGGTGTGTATTCTATTATGCACGGCTACTGCGGCTGCGGGGGCAGCTGGCACGGTTCACGCTATTGCTGACTGGGGCATTGTTGGTTTACGCCTGTGCGATCTCCACTTTGTCCCTAGTTTCTTTGATGAGAGGTTGTCCGGGACGTTACCTGCCACTGCCGGTGAGCCGGTGGATCGAATGCGGTTGCCAGGTGTGGAGCCTTGGGCCTCCAAGGTTGTTGATTCGGGGCCACTCGGGTGGTGTAGACTGGCTGCTGAACTGGGGTGATTGCCAGCGGATGATACTCCTGGGTCGGGGCGTACAACTGTTGTGGTTGGTATGGTGGTGGTGCTGCTGCCACAACGGTCACGAGAGATGGATGGGTGGTGTAGACCGGCTGCTAGCAGCTGCATCCTCAGCAGCATTGGGCTTGGCATCTCACTAAAAGTTGCTTCCACCCCCAGGTTCCGATGCCCACATTTCCGGAACCTGCATTACTCTATCATCCTTGCACCCCAGAGCGAACTTGTGAGGAAGAATCAGCATAACTATGGGTAGAAGGACAGCTTTCGGATCTCTCCTCTTAACCTGTCTTCATTGCCTTAGGGTCGCTTCTACTGGACAAAGGAACCATGTTTCCAAACGCACCCGTATGAATGTCCAACGGTCCCTTTTCATTGGGAGGTGAGCCACCTTTCATTCCCCTACAGGTTCAGATAGCACCATTGAGTTAGAACAGCCACCTTGCGCGGACTCCATCACAGATAGCCACTTGAAAGATCCCCTCACCTATTCCATGCCACTATTCCTAAAACATTGGTGAATAAGCTTGGCACCCACCATCTTACAAAACCAATGAGGTAGGACATGAGAGGAAGGGCTACAAGGGAATGTCTCAACACCTGCACACACCTCACTACTTTTATACATGGATAAGGGGAGGAAACGACACCTCCTCCCCACCCTTGGAAACTAACGTACGATTCAGTGTGCAGGTAAACAAGCCAGTTGGGTTAATCAACCGACTGCCGCTTAAAAGATGAGGTTACCCACAGACGACCGGTGCCTTGGCCATGTCCAACGTCAGGATGACGACCATTCCTTGCAAGAAAGAAGGAGACACGCCTTCGCGTGTGGCCCGGCTCAAGCAACTAGACGCCAGAACGAGAACCAGCGCCAGGTACACCAGCCGGTAGCCGCTCGCGAGACCCGATGACCCAAATGAAACAAACACCCATAGAGTGATGGGATGCGACCGTGCGATACCCAGCCCAAAGTACTGGAGGTCGCTACCTGTGATTCGTCTAAGATGCCGCCTCACACGAAGGTAAGACTAACTGATGGGAGGAGGGAATAGCAAGTTGTCTGGTACCATCGATCGGCAACCGCCGTAAGGATCCAGCTTATGTCAACATCCGGCACTTCCTCCATGGTACCAATGCCCTCTCCATATCACTACCTCGCACCTCACTCGCATACATGCACAAGTTCTTGGGGACACAATCTATAGGAAATATTTCGTTAAATACCATTGATATTATTTAGATAATTCCTTAGATTACAGACACGAGACAACAGGCTATGGGTACATAAGGTTAGTCCGTGTCACTATCCCTCCGACGCCTGAACCTCCGACGCTCAAACATCCAGCGCTCCCGTTCAATCTCCCGGGCCTCCATCCGCTCTAGAAAGTCGACAATCCGATCGTCGTGGTTCATCAGCCGCACAAGGACGTCGTCCTTGGCACTAAGGCAGTCCATCGCCATGCGCAAACAATCACTTAGCAGGGACTCCGTGGTAGATGCACCGACAGCCGCACTTTGACCCGAAACTCCATCGGCGAATGGCGATGCAACAGTAGAAGCAGTCCATCACCCACTATCCATGAGCACGTAGAAAACCTGTAGACGAACGGCCTCTGCCCGGTCGGGACAGGCAAGCTCCTCCGCCGACAGATCCTTCGGGGATAGAGGCAAAGTCTCAAGCCATTGTCGCATAGATGTGGTAGCCGACCACCGGACATGGCCCGTGACGTTCTTGGTCCTAGGCATTGGAACGTTGAAGAAAAGAAAGAGTGAAGGAAAATGGGGAGAAGAAACCAACGAAGGAGAAAATGAGAAGAAGATATGAAAAATTTCAGATGGCTTCACCTCCCTATTTATAGGCAAATAAACCACTCAGATTCCGGCAAACCAGGCAGCAGCCGGTTCCAAAAACTGGTTGAACAGAAGCCAAGAAAGCTGAACGATTCTTGACAACAGCGAGTGATGCGACTGTTCACTATTCCATCGTGAACGCTTTCCACCTCGTCAACCAGATTCTGGCAAACCAGGCGGCAATCGGTTCAAAAACTGGCTGAATGGAAACCAAGAAAGTTGAATGATTCCTAACAACTGCGAGTGATGCGACTATTCACTGCTCCGATGACGGCTTTCAGAAGCAGCATGTGAAGGCTTTCCACCTCATCACCCAGCTATCGGTACCCACAAGGTGGCTACCGTGCAACCAATTGGCTAAGCCCAAGAATCAAGGAAAGTACGACACGATTATTCACTGCACCGACAACAGCTTTCAGAAGCAGCACGTGAAGACCTTATACCTCATCACCCAGCTGCCACCACCCACAAGGTGGCTGCTATGCAACCAACCAACTAAGCCCAGGAATCAAGGAAAGTACAACATGACTATTCACTACGCCGATGATAGCTTTCAGAAGTAGAACATGAAGGCTTTCCACCTCATCACCCGACTGCTGGCACCCACAAGGTGGCTACCGTGCAACCAGCTGGCTAAGCCCAAGAACCGAGGAAAGCATGACGTGACGTTGCCCTATGCAAAAGTAATATCCGATGGTCAAAAATGATAAAGATGACGAGACAACTTATTGCCAAGATTCCTGACGACTATCGGTTTGGCTAAGGCGGCTTCTGGCTTAAAAACCGAAGGTGTAAGTTCAACACCCCCGTATGGCGTCTCCCGGCTAGGTGACCGAGAGTGTAAGCCCAACTCCCCTTTCAAGGCATCTTCTGGTTAGGTGACTAGGAGTGTAAGTCCATACTACCAGAACGACTCTCGGTTAAGATACCGAGAGTATAAGTCTAGTTATCTCAGTTCGAAGTACATCCCATCCAAACCTCTCAAGACTTTTCCTGACACACCTTCCAGGAAAGTTTATTTCATGAGCGATGGTTATTCACAAAGTCTAAGCATGGAGGGTCATTCAACCCTAGGACGTCGGTTTCCTTCCACTGAGGTCATGCAACCTTGCCTAGGGTGGGGCATTCTATTGACCCCCATGCTCAAATGGGCCAATCGGGCAGACGGCTAGCCCGCTACCGGCATGCCGGTATCCAACCCCGGCAGCCAGCTCCATAGTGACCCATGCTCAAACGGGCTGATCGGGCTGCTAGCCGACTCCCTGTTGACCCATGCTCAAGCGGGTCGATCGGGTGGCCAGTTGGCCCTCCACCGGCATGCCGGTATCTGACCCCGGCAGCCATCTACCCAGACTCCCTCAGCTAAGTGGACATGCTCCATGCTTATGGGGTGGCTGGGTAAAACAAGCTGGCCAACTACCGGCACACTGGTAAAACACCCTGGCGGGCGACCTCTGACTCTCTCACCAACGTCTAGGTGCGTTTGTCGACACACCCAGTCCGACCTCTGGGATAAACGCATGGTAGCTGGACTCCTAGCCGGTGCAAAGCTTCGGCTATCCGCTACACCTATTCCCCTGAATCACCAGCTAAGAATTCCTAGCGGACCTCGATCCCAACCAACCAGCATCCAGCTAACACACTACGGCTGTTGGCTAGCCACCTGAAAAGGAAATTTGAATCGATTGGAAAGATACGATGAGATCTAATCACTTAAATCTTGCAATCAATCAATCATGCGAATTGCGTGATTGAATCATGATATACGGAGGCCTTCCTACTCGGAGCGCCGACGCCCTCTCATCGCACTGGAGCAAGGACTTCCAACCAACACCGACGACTCCCTACAGGTAAGTTCCCTCATCCACTGTCATTGTGCATATGATTTAGCTTCATTTTTCTTGAGTCCCGACCATTCTGGACCTTCCCCACGCAAGGGAAAGGTCGGAGGACATGCTCAGGTGTCATTCCTTCGGATACAGTTCCGAAGGTACTGACAGCCTCCCTCCCGGCCGGGTGAATCCACCTGGTACGGTCGAGATCAGCTCGGTCGTGACCCCTTTAGCGGGTCTTTTTATATGGAAACTTGTGTTTTCTTATGTATTCTACAAATGTATCATTGAGTTTTGCCCTATCTTTTTCCTTTGAAACGATGGGCCATCGTCAAACGCATCATCTCTGCTTAGAGATGGCCATCTCCCCGAAGGTGTCTGCCTCTCCTATCTCTCGAGACTAGGTGTAGAAATCTCTACACCAGGAGGTTGAGGTAGAAATCGGGCAAACATCCTGTCCCAGACCCAAATACCCAGTAGGCCGACAAGTAGACCCACCAAACTTCTGGCTATTCAGCCAGAAGTTCATATTTATGTTTTCATCCATTTTACGCTTACCTCACCGAGAGGAGCAAAGATGCCCTCCTGATGCCCCGAAAAGGCTTCCAGGATGAGGCTGCCGATATGCATCCTTGCCGGCACCGACTATTTGGGTGTATGAGTATATGCACCTTGACGGTTCCCTTTTACGGGGAGGAGCAAAGCTGCCCACTTGATGCGCTTGAAAGGCTTCTGGGATGAGGCTACCGGCATGCATCCTTGCCGGCACCGACCGTTCGGGTGTATGAGTATATGCACCCCGACAGTTCCATTTTACTGGGAGGAGCAAAGCTGCCCTCCCGATGCCCAGGAAAGGCTTCCGAGATGAGGCCACTGACATGCATCCTTGCCGGCACCGATCGTCTGGGTGTATGAGTATATGCACCCCGACGATTCCCTTTTACCAGGAGGAGCAAAGCTACCCTCTTGATGCCCCAGAAAGGCTTCTAGGAAGTGGCCGCCGACATGCATCCCTCCTGGCATTGATCATCCAGGTGCATGAGTATATGCACCCCGACGGTTCCCTTTTACCGGGAGGAGCAAAGCTGCCCTCTCGATGCCCCGGAAAGGCTTCCAGGATGAGGCCGTTGGCATGCATCCTTGCCAGCCTTAGCCAAACGGGGAACATGAACTCTTGTCCCCAGTCAGAGAGGCGGAATATGACATGGTAACCGATACCTTTAGTTGGTAGTCCGGTGTTCCAGCTGGCTGCCTCACCCGACCTTCAGCTCTTCAGCCAAACGGTCTGTAATGGTAACCGTTGTGTCTTTCTCTCTCCCATTTATCATCGGGCACCGTGTGAATCCTCGCATTGGTTGACCTTCACTCGCTTTTACTGGAAGGAATAAGACTATTCCTCCTAATGCCTTGGAAAGTCTTCCAGGATGAGGCCATGAGTGGCCAGGCTGACTATCGTTGCTTTTCCGGTTTTAGAGCTGAAGAGAGGCCGAGATTCCTCGGGCTGTCTAGGGGTGCCTAACACCTTCTCCAACAGTACCCTGAGTCCCGTATCCAGTTCTCTCATGTTTCGTATAGCATTACATGATTTCACGTTATTCTCACAGTTTATTGTTTCGATGGTGGAAGGACACTTCCCCATCCGGTTTTCCTTATTTTCTACCCAAAAATAAGGTGGCGACTCCATTCAACAAGTCATCCACCCCACGTGGTGATGCGCTCACACAATCACCTTTCAATTCTCTATACCTCGGTACATCCACCGGCGGAGCCGGCAGAACCCCATGGGCTTTCGAGTGATAGCCAGATGAAAGAGAGGGTATAAGCAACCTCCTACATTAGAATTAAAGAATCTCCCCTTAGGACTCAAGTATGTTTTTCTAGGTAAGGATGACACTCTGTCGGTGTTTCTATCATCTACCCTCTTGCATGAGCAAGAAGAGAAGGTGATTGGTTGGACAATAGCGGATCTAAAGGGAATTAGTCCGGTGGTGTGTCAACATAGAATATTTTTAGAGGGTGAAGCCCAGCCGAGAAGGGATGCACAACGGAGATTAAACCCAATTATGAAGGGAGGAATTAAGAAAGAAATTTTGAAATGGTTGGACAACGGTATTATTTACCCAATCTCTGATAGTTCTTGGGTTAGTCCTATGCAAGTGGTCCCAATGAAATCGGGGGTCACAGTTGTTGAAAATGAAGATAATGAGTTAATCCACGCGAGTGCAAACTGGATGGCACGTGTGCATTGATTATAGGAAGTTAAATGCTGCCACCAGGAAGGATCATTTTCCACTACCATTCATGGATCAAATGTTAGAGAGACTCGCGGGGCAGAAATATTATTATTTTTTGGATGGATACTAGGGATACAATCAAATTGTGGTAGCGCCTGAGGACCAAGATAAGACTACGTTCACGTGTCCATTCGGTACCTTTGCTTATAGGCGCATGCCTTTTGGTTTATGCAATGCTCTTGCAACGTTTCAAAGGTGCATGATGGGAATTTTTTCTGATATGGTAGACAAATTTTTAGAGATTTTTATGGATGACTTCTCTATCCATGGAGCGACCTTCGAGGAGTGCTTGCACCACCTCGAATTAGTACTTAAGAGGTGTATTGAAAAGAATTTGGTGCTGAATTGGGAAAAGTGTCACTTCATGGTGGAGCAAGGAATTGTCCTAGGCCACATTGTTTCAAGTAAAGGTTTAGAAGTCGATCGTGCGAAAGTAGAACTTATTGCCAATCTACCTCCGCCTAAGTTTGTGAAAGATATAAGAGCATTTCTAGGGCATGTAGGCTTTTATAGGAGGTTCATTAAAGATTTCAGCAAGATTGCGAGACCATTGACTAACCTCTTGGCCAAGGAGCAAGTGTTTCAATTTGATGAAGAATGTAGTAGGGCCTTTGAGCATCTGAAGAATGCATTGTCATCAGCCCCTGTGGTTCATGGTCCTGATTCGGAAGCACCTTTTTTGCTAATGTGTGATGCTTCTAATTATGTTGTAGGTGCAGTTTTGGGGCAAAAGGTCGATAAGCTACCAAGAGTAATCTATTATGCAAGTAAGACCTTGAATGACGCACAACTTAACTACACCACCACTGAAAAGGAATTCTTAGCCGTGGTTTTTGCTTTGGAGAAGTTTTGTGCTTATCTTGTAGGGATGCACACGATCATATATACAGATCACTCTACCCTCAAGCACTTATTGTCCAAGAAAGATCCAAAACCAAGGCTTATTAGGTCGATTTTGCTGCTCAAGGAATTTGATTTGGAGATAAGAGACAAAAAGGGTTGTGAAAATGTGGTGGCTAATCACCTCTCTAGATTAAGTGAACTACCACACTCTGACACAACCATTAGCGATACATTCCCAGATGAGCAACTTATGTCTATTGGTAGAGTGCCATGGTTTGCAGACTTGGTTAACTACTTGGTGATAGGACTAGTCCCAAACCAAATGTCTAGCCAAGACAAGAAAAAGTTGAAAGCTAGGAGCAAATATTTTTATTGGTAGGATCCCTACTTGTTCAAATATTGCCCAGATCAGATAGTACATAGGTGCATCCCCGAGGCAGAAATGCATAGTGTTTTGACCTTTTGCCATGACTCGACATGTGGAGGACACTTCAGCTCCAATAAAATAGCAACCAAGGTATTGCATTGTGGGTTCTTCTGGCCGAGTTTGTTTAAGGATGCATTTGAATTTTGTAAGAGTTGTCCTCGATGCCAGAAGATGGGGAGAATTTCTCGTAGGAACATGATGCCCCTCAAACCCTTTCTAGAAGTGGAAGATTTTGATGTCTAGGGAATTGACTTCATGGGTCCATTCCCAAACCCACATGGATCTGTGTATATTCTGCTAGCTATAGATTATGTCTCAAAGTGGATCGAGGCAGTGCCCACAAGGTCTAATGATAACAAAGTGGTGGTTTGGTTCCTTAAAAATAACATTTTCTCAAGATTTGGAGTGCTAAGAGCAATTGTTAGTGACAGAGGAACCCACTTTTGCAACAGGAGCTTTGAAGCCGTAATGAAAAAGTATGGTGTCACTCATAGGTTGGCAACTCCTTACCACCCCCAAACATGTGGGCAAGTAGAAAATTCAAATAAACAGATTAAGCAGATATTGGAAAAGATTGGTCAGAAAAGCTAAATGATGCACTGTGGGCATATCGGACTGCTTACAAAACAATTCTTGGTGCATCTCCTTATAGGTTAGTTTACGGGAAGGCTTGCCACTTACCACTGGAGATTGAGCACAAGGCCATGTGGGTGATTAAGGAATTAAACCTAAATGAAGATGCTGCTAGCAAGAAAAGGAAGCTGTAGTTGGTTGAACTTGAAGAATTAAGGAATGAGGCATATGAAAATTCCAAGATAGCCAAGCAGAAGGCCAAGATCTTTCACGACAGGAAAATTCTAAGGAAGACATTTGCTCTTGGGCAAGAGGTTCTGCTTTATAACTCTAGACTGCATTTACACCTTGGTAAGCTGAGATCAAGGTGGGGAGGCCCTTATGTGGTAAAGACTGTATTCCTGAGTGGGGCAATGGAGGTTGAAAACCTCAAGGATCGTAAGAAGTTATTGGTAAATGGGCAGCGCCTTAAACATTTTATCAATTGACCGTAGATTGGTGAGAAGGTTGATTTGTTTGACCCATTTTACCCTGAGCAGTAAGGTTTCTGTAGTACTAGTGTATAGTGTAGAGTAGTGTTAAGTAGAAAATGTAATTATGCTAGCTTTGTTCTTCTGTTTTTCCTTACTCTCTGTGGGCTTGGTGTCACGTCTGTTTCATTTGTCTATGTGCTGCATTCACTTACTTGACCTGGTTTGTTGATTTATTATGTATTATGTGCTTAATGACTCATCTCATATATCTTGCAGAGTGACAGGATCTAGCTTTGGGCAGTGAAATCTCGAGTGGTAATCGTTTGCTTAATTGTGTTGTAGCATTTTTCTACGCCTTGTGGATTTGATTTTGTTGTCTTGAAAAAGGGGGGTAGAATAGAATAGTGTATGCACATGTGGACTAGGGTAGACTCAGGGAGATTAGCTAGAGTCCACGATCCATCTGAATCTATGCCAGAGATGGTAGGTCAACCCCCAATTATACCCATGAAGGATAGATGCTACCCAACTAGGTCATCTCAACCCATATGTATTCTGTTACTTAACTGTGATGGCACTCATTTTGAACTCAAGTTACACTATATTGGACAGTTGCCTAAGTTTCATGGGTTAGAGAGCGAAGATGCATATTGGTTCATCTAGGAATTTGAGGAAGTCTGCAGCATGATGAGTTTTGAGAGATTATCAATGGATGCAGTTCGACTGCGGTTCATTCCCTTTGGTCTTGAGGATGGAGCGAAGAGGTTGTTGTACAGTCTTCCTCCAAGTTCAATCACAACCTGGGATGAATTTTGTTTGGAGCTTTTAAACAAATACTATCCAATGCATAAAATGATTTGTTATCGTAATGAGATTTTATCTTTCAAGCAGACAAACGGTGACACATTTTGGAAGTATTTTGAGAAGTTCAAGGATTTGTTGGCCCAATGCCCACATCATGGAATTGAGAAGTGGCGCCAAACTCAGATTGTGTATGATGGATTGGATGTTCCCACAAGAACCATGCTGGAATCAATGTGTCAAGGGAATTTCCTTGACAAAGGAGAGGAAGAAGCCTGGCTGTTTCTAGAGAATTTGGCAAAGAAGACGGTGCAGTGGGAGACTTCTCATATGGATCCTGTGGTGGAAAGGAGTTGGGGATCAAGAGGCATGCATAATGTGGAACCCTCCACAGCTGTGGAAGCCAAGTTATCTACAATCATGAAGCAGTTGGAGGTGATCCAAGGGACAGGCCAAACCCACACCACCACACCAACCCCTCGTTGTAGAAGATGTAGTGCTAGTGGGCATGTGGCAGAAGAATGTGTAGCATATATGGGACAAATGGAAGAACCTCCTAAACAAGTCCATGCCCTATACCAAAGAACACGTAATGATTATATCTCTCAGACTTATAACCCAGGTTGGAGGAACCATCCCAATTTCTCATGGAAGAACCAGAACTTTGAAAGGGATGAAAGCCACAATGCCTTTACTGAAGCCAATGCCGGAAACAACCAGTTCCGGCACCAACCAAACCAACCTTCTTTTGATAACCAAGTAGCGGGAGTTAGTTGGAGAGAATTTCAGGAATTGAAGGAAAAGTACATGGCTGTGGAAAGAAGTATAGAGTCTTTATCTCAAACTTGCAGCCAATTGAGTACACTAATTCAGACTAATTTGCAAGCAGTTGCTAGGATGGAGGCGCAAATGGGTCAGATCGCCTCTGTATTGAACAATAGAGAGAAAGGAGTCTTAGCAAGCTAGCTAGTCCCAAATCCTAAGGGACCCGTACCACCATTTCCCAAGCAGTCGAGCAGTGGCAGGGCTAGTAGTAGCCAACACCAATGACACCAGATTAGTTGTAGTATTTGTGTACAGTAGTTGTCATTTCTTTTCTTATTATAGTAGTTATATTTTGTTTCATGTTATTTAACATCTTGTTGTTGTTGTTATGTGTTTAGCTTTTTATTAGAGCAGGTTTGTTATTGTGAAAGCACCACAAGTATACATTTTTGTTGCCCCATTTTATATATGTGTGCACATTACATTGTCGCATCAGCATGTGCACCTATGCTTCACTCTAGTATGGGGGGGAGATTATGTACCTTGTGATGTCTTGTGGTTATTTTCTTTATTATTGTGTACTTCTTCGACATATTTGTTCTTCTTTCTGACTTCTAGATTCTTCGATGTGCGTTGATGCATATTCTTTTACATTGGGGACAATGTAGACTCTTAAGTATGGGGGCGAGGAAAATATGCCGCCTCTTTTGAGATTTTGTTGTTTTTCGTTCAATTTTGTGTTGATTTTTGTGATTTTGATTAGAATTCATGCTAGAGATTTTGCATAGTTCATAAGTTGCTGTTAGGATTTATGGGACTTCCCATTTCTATGAGTGGTGAGTTCACTAGAGCTAAAATGTTGATGTCCTATATTGAGAGGTTCCTTAGAGGAAGATGAGCAGTATGCTAGTTGTGTGTTGGGTGAGTCTTCCTTATCAATTGAGCTTATGCCTTGTTTTGTTACATATACCCTTTTTGAGAGATCCCAAGTTGAGTGCCACAAATGCAAAAGAGGGTTGCCTCTTAGGTATCCTTTTTGGTGAGTCTATTAGGATCCTCCCAAACTTCTAAGAGTGTCTTTAGGATGTGTTTAGGAGAGTGTCAAGGTACAACAATTGATATACCAAGGAGTTTCTTTTTGGGGTTGTAGGTTTTTAGTTTCAAAGAAATAAGGTGTCTTTGTTTATACCATTTGTTAGTTAGTTTGTTTTGAAAAAAAAGAAGAAAAAAAAACGAGAAAAAGAAGAAGTAGAAAAATATGGTTCTTTAAAAGAAGGAAAAAAAAAAAAAAAAAAAAGAGAGATGAAAAAGGAAAGAAAAAGAGACTGAAAAAAAAAACCCATGAAAAATAGTTGAAAAGAAAAGAAAAGAAAAGAAAGGAAATAAAGTAGAAAGGGGGGTCTTTGGAGTCACATGGGATGTGAGGATGAAGTGGGCAATAAATGATAACCTTTCCCATGTTTTATTCTTTTTTCTTTGAGAGTTGGTGTGTGTGGTATGTCAAGTGTTGGTACCTTTATTGCTTTGTTTAAGCATTTTCCGACAGCTCTCATATGAAGGGAGGGAGTTAGACACTACACGATATTGTTGTTATCATTACACAACCTTATATTTGCATTTCATAGTCTTCCATGTGTAGTGAGGGTGAGAACTTCATGTATGCAAGGCAATAGGGCTCTTTTGATCGGGTGACTTCCTATACCGGCTAGTGTGTGCTTGTCCAATCTAAGGAACTAGTGAGTTGTGATATTTGTGAGCC
>JAMKPZ010015830.1:0-11865 GCA_024699675.1 Amphibolis antarctica | reverse complement strand
GCGGTCCTATAGCTAGCTTGATATTTATTTCGAAGCGCACTATAAGATTAGTAATATCGATCCAGGGGAGACAGGTAGATTTATATTTGATCATGGGATAGATCAAATATGGCAACTTCAATTTACATATCGATCAAGTAGTCTATATCATATACACATGTGTGTGTGTGTGTATATATATAACTGGAGAGTAGGAAGATCTGCAGGATAGAGCTACGGAAATAATTAATAATTAAACAAAGACAAAATAAGGAACCCAGCAGTCCATCACTGCTTCTCTCACTCATGCATGATTAGGCGTAGACATGTTAATTTTGTCGGCAACTTGAAGAAAACCCAAGCTAATCAAAGAATCTTGTACCTCCGTAACCAATTTCCACAATACAAAAGACCTATATGAATCCGATGATAATATAATATTATCATACACAACGGATCCAATGCATCCAAGCGAGCTAATGAGTACTGTCAATGCATGGTGTGGCAAAACTAGTACATATGACCAAGCGAAGGCCCGCGCGCATGCCATGTGAGTTACTGCAGCACGTGCAGGCGTTGCTTGCTGCGGATCGACGTGTGCGAGAGTAGAGGGGGGGTTAAATTATTTTCTTCGTCTCGATCGGCACTGACGAGTTCCATGGTTTGATGGAGACGCTGAATGAATCTGCCGGTCAATTTGAGGGTAATAAATTGCTAACTGCCGGAGATGGCGGTTAAAGTCGTTGGGGTCGGAGGACCACGAAAGTGGTTTCGCCATGATGTCCGATGCACGGCACATGCACGGCTCGAATTGCCTTCCGTTGCGCTTCATCGGACACTCTGTGATTATTGCATGTGATCACATGCAGCGGCGGCATGTCTCGCCGACCATGACCTCGGTTTTATTTATTTTCGATTTTTTTTAAGAGTTAGATGTAACTGAACTTAGGATTAATGAAACAAATAAAATTAAATTGTTTGATAACTTGTGGTGAAAATTTATACGAATTATATGATAATAATGGTATAAAATTAACTCTATAATAAGTAAATTAAAGACAGAAACAAACGAAACCCCTGCACATCTATATATCCATCTATCCATATATCAATATCAAATCAAAGAAATAGACCAAACTACAACAAATTAATTAAAACAAAAACATAACGTTATACAGTGCTTTTAATTTGTTCAAAACTGCAAGAAGGCTTTAGATGTCTGTTGTTAACAATTTTACGACTAACTAGAGTACCTTGGTTATCAAATGCTTAAAGAATATATGGGTTCACGTACACTCTACTAAACCAAACCGCTAGCTTCTATTGAATGGCCTCCCATGGATGAAGAAAGCGAATAAAATAACCTAATGCACTTATAATGAAGGCACCGCAAAGTTTGCTAAAGTATTAACTAATTAAAACAAAAATATAATGTAATTCAAATGATCTGTTCACAACAACACAGGGTTTAAAGAATAGAACTAGGGCACTGAAATATGTAGTAGCAAACGGAGAATAAGGTCTGCTCACAACATTATATCAAGAAGAAGGTCTAAAGAATAGAGCCAGGGCCCAACTCTCTTTCCGCCGTTGCTCGACATAGCCCCGCTCACCCGCCGCAGCATGACTCTCCTGTCGTCACCTGATGCTCCTCAACTCACCCTTCACCTGGTTTGTCAATAGTGTCGCACAAAGTTCGTTGGCTCTTCTTCGCTCACTCGTTGCAAGACCTTCACCTTCCCATTTTCCCCTAGCCTCTTCCCCCAATTCGCCTCCCCCCCCGCCACATCTCTTGTGTCACAGGCATTCCCCCCATCTCTTGTGTCGCAGGCATTCCCCCCATCTCTTGTGTCACAGGCATTCCTTGTCTGAAGCATGTGTAAAATAATATCGATAAATATAAGAAATAAATTAAATTTAATATAATAAAAAAATCATTTCATACACTTTACCTATGAATCCTTATAGGCATAAAAAAGTAAAATAGGCCATATGTGAGGGAGAGTATAAAAAAATAGGCCATATGTGAGGGGAGTATAAAAAAATAGTTCAAACGTAGAAAATAAATTAAACTTAATATACAAAGAATTTTTTTACTCATCACTTAAGATTGGAAAAAAGAAGAAGATAAAATATTTAATATAAAAAATATTGATAAATATTAAATATTTATAAATTTCGGAAATTTTGATAAAGTACACAAATTAACACATTTGAAATTTTTTTTTTCCTGAATTTCAATTTTATTTTCTTTTAATTTTTTTTTTTTTGAATTTCCAACCAGTACAAATGAACCTTAAGGGGTGTATGGATTGTGCATATAGAATTAAATAAAAATGAATCGATAAGAATTCATTTCTTGATGAGAATTAAATTGAACGAAAATAAATTTAATGTGAAAGCATTTGTATACTTATTAGAATTGAATAGAATTAAAAATATGATCTACTAAAATTTGACGACACATGATTACTAAAGATCTATTAAGTGAAGATGACGATACACGATTACGTGGGACAACAAATATAAATGATTTTCATTCAATTCATAATAACTCAACTTTCTTTTTACACTTATGAGATTGAGAATTGAATTATGAAATTAAATGTTTTCTAATTCACCTAATTTTAATAACACAAACATCGACTTAATTATTTTTCAAAAATCTGTCCTTTGTGAGTTAGCAATAATTGTTAATGATTATTAGCAATAATTGTTTGTTCAAAAACGGCCACCTAATTTTCGAGAGTTTTTTCCACCAAACAACGTATTTTCAACCACTAGCTTTAAAAAAGTCCAATCGAACACCACAAATGATTTGCCGACGGCACCGGCTGATTAATTACCTTGGTAGAAGCTTTTTCAGGTTTGAAAGGAGAAAAAAGTAATTTTTTAAATTTTTTTATTAAATATCCTTTTAAATATTTTTTAAGGTTTTTTTTAAAAACTACTTTAAATTTTTTTTATATTATCGTTAGCAATAATATATGGGGTACTTTGAGCAAAAGCAACATTAGCGATAGTCTTTACGGTAGCATCAATATTGACAATATCCATAGTCCTAACCTTCACAACAGTACTTCTTATCCTTGTAATTGTCTTCGTCGACTTCGATTGTCTACACCAACATTGTTTGCATCTAAGTTAAATTCTACACAAAATAATATATGTTAATTGGATCCATTGAATATAACATAAGTCACAACTTACGAACAATGAAGAATTATAAACAAAAAATTAAACATTTTGTTGTCTGCTATTTCTTTTTAGACTTCTTTTACTTTTACTAATACATCAAACGTGACGAGCGTAACCTTTCGCTCCTGTGTTCAAGGAAGTACGAGAAGAAGATGCTAGTTGATGAACATAAGAGCCACGATTGTGCCATCTATATATATAGCCAATCTAGTTAGAACCAGTTGATTTGTAGAGACACAAGGACATTACTTTTTTGTGTTATTAATAAATAAATTTATAGAATGATATGTAAGTAACGTGAATTGTTTTTTCACGTATAATACTTCTCTCGACCAATGACTTTGACGAATTAATCGATATGTACATATTGTTCAAGAAAAATACTTCTACATCAAAAATAATGAATAGAATTAAGATTTTTATATTAGTTAATTAATTTTAGTAAGTAAAAGTCATCAAAATATTAGAACTAAATTTTGATAAGGTTTAAGGTACAGGGTTAATACAAATCATTATTCAAAATTAAGCTGACCTATATTCTTACACATTCATGGTTACAATAACTACAAACAACATATATAATCATAAGAATTCATACAAATTTATCGTAGTATATTAAAATTACAAAGAAAATATTCAAAATCTCATTTATTTTATTAGCAAATTAAATGAACTATTTGGATCAAAGCAAGGGGAAGGAATCGAGTGGTTTTCTTCATTATAGAATCTAAAGCAACAAAGAAATTACTAGGCAAAACAAACAACAAAGCAAGAGATTAGGCAAAGGCAAGGAGAAATTAATGAACGTGAAGGATGAAACATTCAACAGAGATGGAGATGATAGAATGAGCATTACCCATTACCTTCAATTCAAATATTTCTTCTTCCCTCCCACCATATATCATCGGCTCTTTTGGTCCTCCTCGATCTTACATTTACTTCCTTTCTTCCACTATTCTCCCAGCATCTTACAATACACCACTCTTCCTCTTCCCAATCCCATAATATGTCATCTTTTGCCGCTAGGTGGGGGATAAATACATGCATATGTGTGATACTTCCATTAAATACTTTGATATTATAATACCACGGAAAATAATGTCAATTGACCGTGTGGGGGCATGTGAGTAAATAATGGTATTTCCATGGGCAGATGAAATTGAAAAGTGTGGTAATGAGCAAATGCTCAGGAAGTAAAGAGGAGCCGCGCCCTTTCGGAAACTCACCCAAACCCCCGTGCCCGTCTGAGAGCAAGCTAGGGCAGCGGCGAGGAGGAGGTGAATAGGCGACACCTCGCAGTCGGCGCTAGGAGGAGGAGGCCTTCTTGGCGGGCGGCGTCGTACCAAGGAGGAAAATCTCTTCAGGTGAGTGCCGTGACATTTGGCAGAAAAGGTAGTCAGAGTAACAACTCTGTTCATCGTTTTGAGCCGTTGAGGGGGATGGTTGCCAGGTTGGTTGCTGTTGGTGTTGTGCAGTGAAGGATCACGGAGGAAGAAAGGAGATTCGGGGAGTTAACGACTGGAAACTCATTGTAAGCACCTGGGGTGAACTTCTTAAAGTTTATTTTCCCAATGTACCTTAAGATCTGAAATTGAGTCGGCGAGTGAGGATGACCTGCGGTTCTAATGTACGAGGTCAGGAACCTTAATGATGGCCACACCACTTGAGTGCGAGATGGGTAGGTGCCCACCCATTTTCCCCAAACAGAAGGAGCTTGCCAAGGTGGAGCCGCCCTTGAATCCGAGAGAGAGAAGGGGCCGTTGTTCCAAGCCGTGTGGTAGCAGAGGCCCTGCACGTTTGGAAAGTCGATGGCCGTGGTTCCAGTTTACCGGCTGGAACTAGGGATTCAAGTGGGTCGGCCGCCGAAGGTGGGGGACAGGACGAGCTTCCCTCATCGGTGATATGGCATGGGGAAAATGAGGGTGAAGATGGGCACCGTGAGGGGAGGAAGAAAATCCCACTGCACGGGGGTGGTGGTGGTTGGCCATCGTAGCTGCAGTTTTAATATTTTTCCTGAACTCGGTTTAATCGGAATCTGTACACTAGGCATGACAATGAATTTCCTTTTCTCCATCTCGCTTGATTTCCGCTGATCGAAGTGTTCTCTGTTAGATTGTTATATAGAAGAGTATGTTGCATGCTTTTACTACCCGGGGCTTGCTGAGTGAAACTCATTTTCTTTCCGGCTTCGTTTGGAAACACAGTTTTTTTATATTAACCTACATTTATTTACATCAACATTAAAAAAATATAATTTTAATATTAACATTACTTATTTAAATATTAAAAGATATCAATTCTCGTCCTCGAACATTCCCTGTGAAAAGGGTAAATCCCACCATTCGATCCCCATCCACAGTAGTGTCCTCGTCCCTATCATCGCTTCCTCTGGTTGCCTCGATCTCGCTCCTTGATAGTGCCCTTGTCTCTCCTTTGCTCGTTAAACCTTCTTTGCTGAATCAAAAAAAATCCCCATCTTGATCCACCATAGGGGCTTCCACCGTTGGATCGACCCATTGCTCCTTTGCTCGTCGATTCAAAACTCCCGTCCTCTACTCGAAAAGCCCCCCAATAGAGTAAGCATTTAAGGTTTTGTTGGTTATTACATGATTTTTCTTTGGGTTGAACCTTGACATGATGTTATGTTTATTACGTGATTTGCTATAGTTATTTTCCGATTTATGTGCACTATGGTTATTACGTGCTTTTGAATCTCACTAATATTCCAAAAAATTGTTAGAAGGGACTGATTTTTGCTATTCCATTCTATAAGCACTTGCTTTAACATGAACATATTTACAACAAATTGTTGCTAATGAAACTAGACTAGTTGAAACGGGTCTAGAGGAGACACTAGGGAAATGTTTTACTCATTGGAAGTTTTGATAATATCCTTAATAGTAGAAAAGAAAGGAAAAAATGAAAGACTTTCATTTATTTGGATATTCAAATCGAGAGATATAACCAATTCATGTGATTAATGGCTTCTTTTACCTTTAAACTACTAATTCTTCTAAAATACCAACAGTTTATATACTTTGTAATACTACCCAAATTTTGCCATTAATCGTTTTTAGTGATAAATTCAGATAAAATTTAATTAAAATACCAACACAATTTGTCACTTATTTCATTTCAGTAGATCCATCAAAATGTTCACAAAAATACTTGCACCATGCCACCATCCATCAGTGTTTCTTATATGTACTGCTGTCACATTGCAACACAAGCATTCAATTGCATTAAACAGTTCACTGCGTATTAAATAACATGAGTTTTTGTAATTCTACATCCAATTCGGTTAGCTTGCATGAAGGCACATATTGACGAACATTCTTAAACAATAACATACATTGATAATCTCCATTAACCACAAGATTTCATGATTTGTATGTTTCTTGGAAACTGGTGTGTAGATAGGATCTCCAATTAAACTAACAAATGATGATAATATTGGTTTACCATTTACATATACAACAATATAGGTTATAATTAATTCTAATGTACAACCACCATTCATTAGGTGACATGTTTGTGTTAAAAAATACTGCAATTATTATATTAAGGAGATATGTGTTTGTCTGGAAGAGGTAAACAATATAGGTTATAATTGGTATTTTAAAATGGTGAGAGGAAGAGGGTTGCATTTATTTTAAAACATAGCTTTAAATATGTTGCTTGCTCGAGGAAGACTCAAATTTATTTCAAAACATTGCTTTAAATCATAGCTTGCATGAGGAAGACTGTAATCGTTGTTTTGAATGTTTTCAATTAATTTGCTACATGGATTTAACTATTGTCAGCCGGTGATTTATTCTCTGGGCATGACAATACGTATATATATACAGGTTTACAAATAATTCAAAGCATACAGGACATGGACGTACGAAATAGAAATGAATTAAAATGTCAAAAATAAAAATAATTAATATATATATATATATATATATATAAATCTAAATGAAATACTATTGATACCACATATTGGGATGCCTCTAAATTAAACTTTTATTTTATGTCCTCATCTCTTCCACGGCCGAACAATCCATTATCATATTTCCCTCTCAAGCTAGTGACTTATCTTTGTTAGAATTCCCACCATCGTGACATACGACTTTTTACATTTACATGTCGTCCCTCTCCTTTCTTCTAAATCTTGTCTACTTTCTACTACGTCCAGTCAGATTTCTCAACTAAACCCATTCCAAAGTTCCCAAAGTTTACTCTATCCCCTGTCCAAACCTGTTTGCTCGACCCAAATCAAGTTCATTGGGTCAGGGCCCATTCGCCCGACAGTTCCAGCTGTCCACATCACCAAGGGCTTGCAATCGATTTCCACAACGTGAAAGTCATACTATGACGGTCTTTTCTGTTAAAAAAAGAAGATTACCTTTAAAATACCTTAATACCCTTTCTTAAAATCTAAATGATTGATCAGAAGAAAACAAGTTATGTTATAACAATGCAAACATTCAGCATTATTTTTTATGCAGGACTATTTCAAAGCTTCTTGCATGAAACTATTTGCAGTAGGTGGTAGATGAGGGCGCTAGGATGGTGGGTGGTGTGGGGAATTTCAGGTTTGGGAGCAGGTGCAAGGGAATGGGACTTTACGATTTGCTTGTGGTTCGGAATAATAATTGGAAAGAATATAAATTCAGCAAGGAAAGGAATAAAAATAAGAAAAATTAAATATGGAAGGCAAAAAAGTGAATAAGAGCACGTTTGTACACGCAGGTTGAAAATTATTTAACGAGAATTTATTTTTTTTGTAAAATTAAATTAAGTAGAAATGAATTCAATGCAAAGTTGTTTGTACACAACTTAGAATTTAACGAATAAGAAATTCTAGTAGTTGCATGGAAACAGGCGAAGAAGTTTAAGTTGGTTGAATTTTTGACGATTCATATTTCATGAACTTGAATTTCATTTTTGTCTTAAACTAAAGAGTGAACAATACTAATAGAAATGAATTAAATTTAATTCTGTTGATACAAATAAATGATCTATAAAAATTAAATTCATTTTAATTTAATTTCCATAAATTTCATAAATACAAACAGACCCTAAGTGATTTTCACATAAGGATAAATTAAGTAATTATGAAATAAGGATTATGTAAGTGTTTAGATTAAGTACGATGACTTTAAGGATAAAATAAATGATTAAATAATTAACTAAGGGATTAAGACACTACAGGAAAAAGGAGTAATAGTGACGGCTAGAGATTAAAATAGGTAATTAAGTAATAACGAAACATCAAAAATTAATATTAGGTATTATCTTTTTAATTTTGTCATCATACACTGATAGATGATAGCGAACTTCTCAATTGAAATTCCAGTATTTCATTTTCCATCATTTTTGGGGGCCTAACTTACGTACTCTACAGTGATGAATCGAGAAATCTATTGCTTAGGTTATATTTGGTGTGTGTGTGTCTATATATATATATATACACGTAGTATATTAATTAAGCTTACATGTGAAACGAAATGTGAAATTTAGGTAAATAAAGTAGTTTATTCAGTACAGCACTTAGCACAAGTACTGCTTATTTATCTTAAACATTCATATGCAACACTTGCATATCTAGTGCTGCTTATTTATCTTATACATGTAGGTGGGGTGGTAGAAACGAAGCTCTTCAATTGACCCTAGTACGCTCAACAACGACAACGCGGACGGCAACACCATACCCAGTGGCCAGGGCAACAATGGGGTGGATGAGGACACCATTTTCGGCACTTCCTGCGACACTTCTTACCTTTAGATTGGCTTTCATCAACTTCGTCTACTCTAATATCATTTGCATCCAACTCATACTTTGCACAAAGTAACATTACTTGTTAGTGATTACATTAAATTAATGCTAGCTGTTTGGAACAAGAGAAATAGAACAGATGGAACACCTCCTCGATCACCTGTGATTCCTTCTTCGGTTTCCTCCTTCGCCTTCACCAGCACGTCAGAGGTGACAAGCATGATAAACAGCAAGAGGACAATAGACAGGAAAATTGGCTTAGAAGCCATGGCGATCTTCAAACTTAAGGTAGGATCGAATTATATATTTGTAGAGGAGGATGAACAAATGAGCCACCACCATGCTCTCCATTTATAAGCAGCGTGGATGGAAGGAGTCGTATGTGGTGACATAAGGGCACGACGTCTTTTGTGTTGCAGAAAAATAAATAAATTGACACATAAGAAAATACGTGCGTGCATTGTTTTTCCACACACCACATATGATAATTTTGAGCTAGCCGTCGAGTTCAACGAATTGATCGCATCCCACGTAAGTAGATACGGAAATGGATGGTGGAATTTCGAGTGTATGTCGACGTCTCCATTGAATTATTTCATTATTTTCAGGAGTTTTCTTAGTTACAAGAGCTTTGCTAGGAAAAATGCCTTTTCTTTTATTATAATAAAAGTCCGTTACGTTTCAATGACGTAAATGCTCTGTGAAGTCCGTTATGCTTCAATGACGTAAATGCTCTATAAAACATATGCAAATGTCTGACATGTACGAAGAAAATGCTATACGCGACAATTTCAACCATGGGAGCATTATTTTCAAATGCAAAAGTACGCATGTATGAAAATAACAAGGCAACTCATTGTTGACATGGGTATATGGTAACATATATACCATCAGTTCCAACGTTATCTTGCTTATCGCTCTTAGTGTTATCTATGAATTTGCTGTGGACTTTGTGACTACATCATTTTAATTAATTATTTTTCACTTAGGTAATCTAATTTTACCCGAGAGGTACGTAATTAAGTAAAAATACATTTGCATAATATATTACGAAAAACATGGGAAGATAATATACGTACGATGACAAAGTTTATTATGATAATATATAATATTTATTATATTTTTTTATATCTTGCTATAGTATTACTTTATAAAAAATATTTGCATATAGTACGTAACAAATAGAAATAAAATATATTCAAATTTGAATGTTCCAGTGTCACATAAAGTATATCATAGAATAAAAAAAGGATATTAATTACCATCAATTGACAGAAAATGTTACTAAAAAATGCTGCGCCATCCAATAATGTCAAACGATATATGCTCGTTGAAAATGCCTTCAAAAAATGCAGACTCGTTCAATTAAACATATATTAATTTTTCAAAGATCATGGAAATTTGGGCACTAAAGATTTTGTCCCGGTAGGTGTGTTGACAGTGTCAAAATTAAAAACAAACTACAAGTTAAGTGTTAAAAAAGTCTTACGTTAACAAATATAGTGAATACTTAAATTTAATATATAGAGAATTTTTACATTTATAGTCATTTATTTTTAAGATAAAATTTTAAGAGACAAGAGGGTTTGAATTCAATAGCCGACAAAGTTAATAAAAATAAAAGAGCTAGGTAATGGTATTTTACAACTCGGTCGTTTATATATGATGTTTCTTCATGGTTCTCTACTTTCTTTATCGGCTTTCTCACCCTGTATTATTATTAAAAATAAATAATTATACATAAATATCATTTTTTTTTTTCATTTAGATAAATAATTAAAAGCCTAAATACAATGACTATCTATGTTCTTAAAGGAAATCATAAGATTTAATGATTTTTTTCTTTTGTTATTTTTCTCTGTATAATTTTTTCATTGCTAATTCTCAGTGAAAAGGTAGTTTACAATTAAGTAAGTGCAATACCTACCTACCTAAGGTTCAGGTGATCGACGAGACGAGAAGAAAAAAATTGCCACCTATGATTTAATTTTGCAGGATGAAATATGAAAAGTGTGTATGCAAATGTTAGTGATCGTACCATTAAATTGTATGTAAAGCTGTGATTTACGAGTCATTAAGTTTAAGTACATGCCCTTTCCAGGAATGCATGAAAAGGATTTTAAACATCTTATACACCAATGACAGCACGTCGAACAACTTTCCGGATACGTGAGTGCAACATCTGACGGTAAATGAATATATTCCGGATACGTGAATTGATACGGTAAATATCATTTCCGGATACGTGAATCGATTTTGGTAGAAAACAGGTGGATTAGAAGTAGCACAGGGGTGAATATTCCAATTTTAAAGTAATTAATTGTAAGTAATCTCAATCTTACATCACAACCTAGTTGCTAGGTATAGTTATTATTAATGATTTTAGGAAAG
The DNA here is from genome assembly GCA_024699675.1 of Amphibolis antarctica. Lineage (NCBI taxonomy): Eukaryota > Viridiplantae > Streptophyta > Magnoliopsida > Alismatales > Cymodoceaceae > Amphibolis > Amphibolis antarctica. Next base: position 533 of record JAMKPZ010015830.1, on the reverse strand, counting down.
ATTTACTTATCTATAGATTAACGTAGGTAGATCGATTACACCATGTTATTTGAGTATTAGAAATAAATGCATATATATATTTATCAAGAAATTAAGGTGGATAATTAATGTATATTGATGTGGGTTCATAACTGATTTATGCACGCATATTTTTTATGATTTAATTATGTCACGTGATTTGTTTTTTTATTTAACCATTTATTTATTACATTTGTGATGGATGGGCTGTTACATTTTTAATTTTCATTATGATGATCATATCTATTGTGTGCATTTAAAAGGATTAGTGAATGTGTTATATATAATTAATGTTTAATTTGTACGTATATTTAATTATGATAGCGATGAAAATGATCCAGCAAGAATATTAATTAAACTATATGCATAATTACTTAACTAGTTACATTTTAAATGTTTAGGTCTAGGGGAATTGTATATGGTTGTAACCATAACTTAGTATTAACGTGATATGACGAGTCTTAAAAAGTTGTGAAAGATATGATTATGAGCGTTTAGTTTGATATAATTAAGAA
>JAMKPZ010015822.1:0-13088 GCA_024699675.1 Amphibolis antarctica | reverse complement strand
ACCATGTTTGCCACCCATTCTGGGTAGAAGATAGGCTGGAGGAACCAGACATTCAACTGTTTGTGGACTTCTTCCTTCAGCTTCTGGGCCCATTCCTGTCTCATCCGTCTGGCTTTTTGTTTCACAGGTCGGGCCTCTAGTTTGAGGGGTAGTCGATGGACTGCTACTCGTTCGTCCGATCCGGGCATGTCTTCATAATCCCATGCAAACACCTCCACAAATTCATGCAGGAGTGTGAGGAGTTGTTGCCGATAGGGCTCGGGAACGTCTTTGCTAATTTTCGTTTCTTTTCTGTGTTGTTCATCCCCAAGGTTTACAAGTTCAATTTCATCCATAGATGCTATGCCTGTAGACTCAGGTGGTTGAACCCACGGGTCTTCTTCTTCGGATTCTTAGCTTTGCAAGTAGGGGCCGTCAGCATCTCCGGCAGCTTGTTGACCTTCAAGCTGGAAGGGTGCTGGATGATAATTTTGGCGGGAGCGGTGCCCGTGGTTTTCTGGTTGGGTGTTAGGTAGGTGAACCAGTTGCCGGTTCGAGGTAGTGACGGACGTACGCTGGGCTTCAAAGGGGACGATGATGGGCTTGCCATGCTCGTCCTCCCGAGGTGTTGTGTCGTCGGGCCCCATCAGTTTTTCTGGCCGCCAAGCATCCACAGAGAGTGAGGGGCAGAATGCCCCTAGTTTTGCCTTAGTGGGAGGAACTGGTTGCCAGGTAGACGGGTGGCAGAAACCGGGTGAAGTTTCGGAAGAGAATGCAACCGACCGGTCTTGTTTACTGGCTTGAGGGGAGGGGCAGAATGCCCCTAGTTCTATCCTGGAGTGTTGGCCAGCATTTTGAAAGATGTTGCCCAAACTGAGTAGGCTAGCTGTCTTGTCTTTATGATGCAGGTCCCTCGTTGGTGGTGGACGGTTTCTGACTGATCTGGCCAAGCTGATGCAGGTCCCTCGGGATTGGTGGTTTGCTGTGTCGAGCGAGAGACTTGGTATGATTGCCAAATCCCGGTTGACTTGATTGGGTTGCCAAGTTAGTGGTTGCTGAGGACGCAGCTGCTGGCGCACTTGTGCGTGGGATGCCAAGCCCTGTTGTTGAAGGAGCGGGTTCCGGCATAAGTCGCGCGGAAGCCATTAGGCTTGCCTTCTGATGCTGATGACCTGCAAGCCTGGAGTGTTCCCACCTAGGTCATTAGGTGGGTGCTGCTGTGCTAGTTTGAAGGAGAGGGAGAAGGAGCGCACCTTGTCGTCTCCTTTCCCTGTACAAACCAGTCGGACGCTACATCCGTTTCTGAAGTTCCTCCCTGTAGGATTGGCACTGGCGAGGGAGGTTGGTGAAGAATTGGGTCCCCGGTGCACATTGGAGATTCTCCGAACAATTGCAGCAGGCCGTCTTCTGGCTCTTGATCTGGTTGTGGGTTGTCCCCACAAGGCTCCATTAGTCTGGACAGATAGTCATAACCATTTGGGTTCTGGAATTCCGAAGGTGAGGCGGTAGCTGGTTCTGGTGTCGAGTGGGGTGTCCCGGATGACGCCACAGCTGCTACAGATTGTCCTGGGTGGTAGTAATTTTCTGCCAGTATGACGATTACCTCCCTTTTCCATAGGAACTTAAGCATCCTATGAAGGTGGAAGGCATGATAGAATTCTGGTGGAGAAATGGGCGGCCCAGGATAAGATTGTAGCTTGGGGGAATGTCTACCACGTGCACAGGAACGTTGAAGGTGGCTGGTCCGATGACGAGGGGGAGGATGACTTCACCTTTGGCTTCGTGCAGAGTGCCATCAAACCCTCTCATCACTCGGTCGGTGGGGAGCAAGTCTTGTGACCATGGCAGAGGAGGGGCAGAATGCCCCTAGTTCTGCCTCGTGATGTTGGCTAGTATTCTGCTGGTGGTAGATGTTGCCTAGACTAAACAGGCTAGCTGTCCCAACTCCGTGATGCGGCACCCCTGTTGGGAGTTGAAGGTTTCTAGATGATCGTACTGGTGGCCGAGATGTTCTCTGCTATTGTTTCCTGTGCTGAGCAAGATACTTGGTGTGATTGCCAAGTCTTGGCTGACTTGGTCGAGTTGCCAAGTCGGTGGCTACTGAGGATGCAGCTGTTGGCATAGTTGTGCATGGGATGCCAAGTCGCGTCGTTGAAGGAGCGGGTTCCGGCATGTGTCACTCGGAAGCCATCAGGCTTGCATCTTGATGTCGATGACCTACAAGCCTTGCTGTCCCCTTTCCTTGCATAAACCAGTCAGACATGACGACCGTTTCCAACGTTCCTCCCCATAGGATGGGCGATGGCAAGGGAGGTTGGTGAAGGGTTGGACCTTCAGTGCGTGCTGGAGATTCTCCGAACAATCGCAGCAAACCATCTTTTGGCTCCTGGTCTGGCTACGGGTTGTCCTTCCAAGGCTCAATGCGCCTGGATAGATAGTCGAAGGTGGTTGGGTTCTGAAGATCAGGTGGTGAGGTGGCAGCCAGCTCCGGTGTCAGGTGCTGCGACCCGGAAGATGCTACAGTGGCCATGGATTGTCCTGGGTGGTAATAATTCTTCACCAGTATGACGATGACCTCCCCTTTCCATAGGAATTTGAGCATCCTGTGAAGGGTGGAAGGTACGATGGAGTTTTGGTGGAGGAATGGGCCCGGGATGAGATTGTAGCTTGGGGGAATGTCCGCCACGTGTACGGGAACATCGAAGGCTGCTAGTCCGATGACGAGGGGAAGGACAACCTCACCTTTGGCTTCATGAAGAGTGCCACCAAACCCTCTCATTACCCAGTCTATGGGGAGCAAGTCTTGTTTTTTAATTCCCAACTTGTGCAAGACCATGGGGATGCAGAGGTCCTTGTATTGTACTCGGATGTACAAGGACAAGTTGTGATTAGTCCCAGCTGGTGAGAGGTCCAAGTCTGAGAAGTAGATGAAGGACGGGACTGTCACTGCGGCCACCATCCCTTCTATGGCCCCGGGAGTGAGGCCTTGGTTCACCTTTGCCACCTGCAATGCTTTGAGAAGGGTTTCCTAGTACTCGGTGGAGGACCAGAGTAGATCCCATTGCGAGATGTCTGCCTGTATCCCCTACAGCTAGATTGATAAGTTTGGGGGTGGTAGCGAGCGGGTAGATGGCATTGATGAGGCAGCCGCCGGTGGAGCAAGTGGACGTCCGTTGGTCGATGGCTGGTGTGGCACTCCCAGGATGGAGATCCCACCAGGGCATGGCTTCGGTTGATATACCTGGTCAGACTTGGTTATAGCCGTGCATGTAGATGGTTGTTGCTGGAATGAGGGGAGAGTCAAAGAGACGACTGCCTCCTTGCATTTACGCTGCTCTAGGGAGGATGCGACTGGGACGGTCAGAGGCGTGAACTGCTGCCTCATCAGATGTGGTTGGAGTAGTGCTTGGGTCGCAATTGTTGAAGTGACTATGCGGGCCAAAGTGTTGGTCGAGGGAATGAGAGTTGCCACAGAGATGGCAGCTCTGATTGGGGCGGCAGGAGATTAGAGGATTACCTTTGGTCGGGCTGGGATGGCTATCCCAGTGCCCAATGCTCCTAATGAGGTAACCGCAAGCGCTACCCGAACAAAGGGTTTTTTAGAAGACAGTGGTGGCCCTTGTTGCGGTGTAGGTCGTGGAGACTACTTCCTCCATCAGTGGTTGTGAACAGTGAGGATGGAGGGTTGTAGTTGTTGGTAATATGGTTGAAGCTCCTTTAGCGTCGGTGGGGTGCGGATCGGATGGATGAGGTTGATCGAGTTCAACCAGGTGGTTTTGGCTTCCAGCGGCTGTGTCGAAGGGAGGGATCTCCTTGTCCCTTGTCCGCATCCAATTGGATACACGGACATCGGCTGCATATGCCGGAACCCTTCAAGCAGATGCCATCTTCGGGCACCTGGGAAGACAGTGTTTACCTGGGAGCTTCCCATATGATTCGGGAAAGTTTGCTGGCTTGGCTCGGGAGATATGGGAGGTTGGTGAAGCTCGATGGTTCCTGAGTTGATGAGATGCTAGATAGCCTGTCTCAGCGTCTGACAGTGGTTGATTACGTGGCCAGCAGATCTATGATACTCGTAGTACTACTGTGAGTTGTACCAGGAGGGAAGAACAGCTGGGGGTGGTCTGACAGGAGGGAGCGTGAGCAATGTCTATGCTCTACGGAACACCTAGCTCAGTGGTTCCAAGAGTGGCATGTACTCTATTAAGCATGGCTGCGGGGGCAGTTGGCGTGGCTGTCGCGATTGCTGCTAGACAGGGCGCTATTGGTTAGCACCTGTTTAACCCCCATTTTGCTCTTGGTTCCTTTGCTGAGAGGATCTCGGGGTCGTTGCTTGCCATTGCCGTGACACCGGTGGCTCAAGAGTGGTTGCCGATGGTGGAGCCCTTGGCCTCCACAGCTGCTAATTTGGGGCCACTCGGGTGATGTAGACCGGTTGCTAAATCAGGGTGATGGCCAGCGGATGATACTCTTGGGCGGGGTGTACACCTGTTGCGGCTGATATGGCAGGGGTGTGGCTACCACGACCGTCATGGGAGACGGCCACGTGTTGTCGTTCCTTCGGAAGCCACGATTATTGCCCATGCTGTCACCTGTAACCGATGGCCTAGGGTGGATATTTCCTCCAATGTTGGCCCAAAAAGGAAGGGCCAAAAACCTTCCGGTCTTTAGGAACCCTTCTAGGCTGCTGCCGGCCTTGATCAGCTGGGAGAAGGTGGTGTATGACTAAATGCACAGGAGTGCTACCAGCAATGGCTGAGCACCCTATACAATCATGTCCAAGGAGTCTTCCTTGGCCGGTTTGTCCCGAATTTGAGACGCCAGGGCTCTCCATCTGCCAACGTAGACACTAAACGACAACATTTTCACATTGGCAAAGGTTGCGGAGGTCCTTCAACTTGGGTGTTAGGTCCAAGTTATACGCGTACTGTTCCTGGAACATGTATGCCAGCTGCTCCCAGGTGTAGATCTTTGTCAAGTCCAAGGACATGTACCATGACAGTGCAGGTTGTTGGAGGGATTTCTGGAATAGCCAGACGAGGACCTTCTCCTCGTGTTGCAGTGTTGCCATGTCTCCACAGTAAGCCCGAAGGTGCATGCAGGGGTCGCCGTGCCTATTATATTTAACCAATTTGGGCATCTTGAAGTCAGGAGGGAGCATCGCCACTGGATAGAAATAGAGGTTCTGGAATGAACAAGTGGGTTCCGGTGGGCAGGACCTCATGTTCCGAAAGGATGCCTCTAGTTTGGCTATCCTCTATAGTAGTTGCCGTTGTAGATCTGACATCGGGGCAGTAGTAGTAGCGACTATCGGCTACAGTGGTGGCTGGAAGAACTGACCCGCGACAGGAGTGGTGACGACGTCATATTCTTCAGCATGTGTCATCTTTGGGACACAGATGGTTGGCTTAGGTGGGATTACCGAACTAATCCCTTGCTATTGGTAGCGTGCCAACTGGTGAGCCAGGAGGGTTTGCTCAAAATGTCCCGGTCAAGGTGGCTGGAAGGCGTTGGCCCCTTCTATGCCGTCAGTGTTTGAGGGCGGCTAGTAGGATGGGCCAGTGTTCTGCGCAGGAACCAACCTGTTACCTTCAGGATGCGTCATGACATTGTTGAATGCCCCAACCGTAGACAGGTCTGCCACCCTAGGTTGATCCGTAGCTCCAGCAGGTACAACGATCAGCCTGGTGAAGTTCGTCCTAGTGACGACAGGCGGTGGTGGGCCGAAGACCACGGGCAGCGGCACAGAGGTTGCTGTAGAGATAGAAGGGGAAGATCCAGACATTGTCGTGGAACCAATGGCCATTGCTCTTGCTTGTGAGCGGGTCTGGACAGGGGGAACCAGTGGGGTCCGGAACTTGCGAGTTGTAGAGGTCTGCGAGGAGAATCTACATGGAGTATCTACAGGGGAACCAAAGAAGGGTGATTCGGTTCAATGCATTTGAAAGCAGCTTCGCTTAGCAAATGCAATAAGTACACTAAAAATCCAAGCGGGAAACAAAAGACTGACTATAAAAGAGTCATACAAGTGAGAGTTTGAGTCACTTAATCGATAAAAATGCAGCGAGTGTCCCCAGTGGAGTCGCCAAAAATCTGCACCTCCTCTTTCATCCGGCTATCACCCGAAAGCCCATGGGTTTCCGCTGGCTCTGCCGACAGGTGGGCCAAGGTACAAAGAATTGAAAGTTGATTTTGGGAGTGCATCACCACGTAGGGTGGATGGCTCATTGAACGGAGTCGCCACCTTATTTTTTGGTAGAAAAACAAGAAAAACTGGATGGGGAAGTGTCCATTGAAACAATAAAACCATGAGAATGACGTAAATTCGTGGAACGCTATACGAAACAAGAGAGAACTGGATACAGGACTCAAGGTACTGTTGGGGAAGGTGTTAGGCACCCTTAGACAACCCGGGCAATCTCGGCCTCTCTTCGGCTCTAAAATGAAAAATCATGACAGTCAACCTGGCCAAACATGGCCTCATCTTGGAAGACTTTCCAGGGGATCAGGGGAGCAACTTTGCTTACCCTAGTAATTGGGAACCGTCGGGGTGTACATATTCATACATCCGGATGGCCGGCGTCGGCAGGGATGAATGTCGGTAGCCTCATCCCGGAAGCCTTTCTGGGGCATCGGGAGGGCAGCTTTACTCCTCTCGGTAAAAGGGAACCGTCGGGGTGTACATGCTCGTATACCCAGACGGCCGGCGTCGGTAATGATGTAGGCCGGCGTCGGTAATGATGCATGCCGACAGCCTCATCCCGAAAGCCTTTCTAGGGCATCAGGAGGGCAGCTTTGCTCCTCCTTGTAAAAGGGGAACCGTCGAGGTGTACATGCTCGTATACCCGGATGGCCAATGTTGGCAATGATGCATGCCAAAGGTCTCATCTTGGAAGCCTTTCTAGGGCATCGGTAGCGCAGCTTTGCATCTCCCGATAAAAGGGAACCGTCGGGGCGTACTTGCTCGTGCACCCAAGCGGCCGGCATCGGCAATGATGCATGCTGATGGCCTCATCCCAAAATCCTTTTCGGGGCATCAGGAGGGTAGCTTTGCTCCTCCCAGTAAAAGGGGAACCATCGGGGTATACATGCTCGTGCACCCAAGCAGCCAGCGTTAGCAATGATGCATGTCGACAGCCTCATCCCGAAAGCCTTTTCGGGGCATCGGGAGGGTAGCTTTGCCTCTCTTGGCAGGGCAAGCGAAAAACCAAATGAAAATGCAAATGTACATGTTGTAGCCCTCGCAACGGACTTCTAGCTGAAAAGCCAAGAGTTTGACGGGTCTATTCGTCAGCCTACCGGGCATCCCGGTCTAAGACCGGATGTTCACCCAATTTTCCGCCTCAACCTCCAGGTGTAGAGATTTCTACACCTAGTCTCGGGAGATAGGAGAGGTGGACACCTTCAGGGAGACGGTCGTCTCTAAGTGGATACGGTGCATTTGACGATGGCTAGTCATTTCCAAGGAAAAGGACGGGAAAACTCGATGATGCATTCATAGAATACGTAAGAAAACACAAGTTTCCATGTAAAAAGACCTGATGAAGGGGTCGCAACCGAACTGATCTCGACCATACCGGGTGGATTCACCCAGCTGGGAGGGAGGCTACCGGTACCTTCGGAAGTGTATCCAAAGGAATGACACCCGGGCATGTCCTCTAACCTTTCCCTTGCGTGGGGAAGATCCAGCATGGTCGAGACTTGGGAAAAACAAGGCTAAATCATACGTACGACGGCAGAGGGTGAGGGAACTTACCTGTAGGGAGTCGTCGGCAACGGTCGGAAGTCCTTGCTCTGGTGCAATGAGAGGGCATCGAGGCTCTGAGTAGATCTCCTCCTTCAGAACCTCCAACAAGTCGTCCTGTGGAATGGAGCGAGTGGTCCCTTTATATAGGGAATCCCCTTCCTTTTTTGGGTGATCCCGAGATGGAAACCCTGTGTATATCACAATTCAATCACGCGATCTGTGTGATTGATTGATTACGAGATTTAAGTGATTAAATCACGTCATATCTTTCCAATTGATTCGAATTGCCTTCTTAGGTGGCTAGCCAGTAGCCACGGTGTGTTAGCCAGATGCCGGTTGTTTGGGATCAGGGTCTGCCAGGAATTTAGCCGATGATTTAGGGAATAAGTTGCAACGGGTAGCCGGGATGGTGCACCAGCTGAGGCTCCGGCAACTGTGTGTTTTTCCCAAAAGTCGGACTAGGCTTGTCGACGAACGTACCTGCACGTTGGTGGGAGAGTTAGAAGTCGGCCACTGGGGTATTCTACTGGTGTGCCGGTGGTTGGCCGGTTGTTTTACCCGGCCACCCAATAAGGGTTGAGCATGTCTACTTTGCTAGGGGAGTCTGGGGGAGCCGGCTGCTAGGGTTAGATATCGGCATACCGGCATGCTGGCAGACAGCCAGCTAACCGCCCGATAGGCCCTTTTAAGCATGGGGGTCAACAATCATGTTTAGTTGTCCTATTATTGGTGAACTATTTTTACTCATTTCTTTTGTTCTATAGCAACTCGCCTTATAGCAAAAACGCCTTGCAACGGCCATGAGTCAGACTAAGTCTCAAGTGGAGAAGCAAAACAGCATGACTGCTTCAATGGGTGCATCAACACTTGGTGTTTTAGCCATCCACAGTAGAACCCCTGTGGCCCTTATGGTCACCATCCCTGCAAACTCGCTAAGGTCTCCATTGTCTGACTTCATTTCTGTAACAACATGCATTTCAATTACCCATGTCTCCCGACCACCACCCAACATTGTCTGAGCACTTGGTAACTATAGACGGATGAACTCCCATCAGTACCAAGAAATGGCTCAACACTTCATCGAGTTAGCCATTTGGGCTTGAGTAGAAGAGGAGGCTGCCGCTAGAACTTAGTTTGCACTGCCAGCTTTAGGACAATTACTCAACCCTTCACCTCTCAAGATAGGGGAAGTCTGGAAGGGACCATCACAGGTCCTATTTTCCTCAGTTTATCAGCAGCCTCAGCCATTCCCAATGCCTCGTCATCAAGCATATCGGAGGCCGCACCATCATCCAACAATGTCTGTCCAACCAAGTTGGCTAGTATAGGCGAAAGCCAAACTTCCATTTGGAATTCCACCTCAAAGACATCGAAAGCTGATGACAGCAACTTCTCCACAGCTTCCTTGTCACACACAGCATCTCCATCACCATCAGCCGCAAGTGCTAAATGGACCTCGACAAGCAATTTCGGAGCAGCCACCTACCATGCCAGAATAGTTTGGTCAGAACTAGACTCCCAAGGCACAGCTACTGGATAGAGCCAAGTCTCTCCAGCAGTAGCAACGCCTTGGACGTCAAGGAAGGGCCCAGCCATCACCTCCTCACCAATAGCCTTGACAGTAGAGGCTCAAACGGGTGCAACAACACCCTCATCATCAGTAGCAGCAACCTAAGCCAGAGCTACCAGCCACATCAAGAGAGTACACTCAGTTGACAGAGTCACTAAGCAGTATTTTCCACAATATGAAGACCCTCCTGACCTTGCAAAAGGTCAAACCCCCACCATCATAACCGCCAAGGTGGTTCCAACCCCACCTTCACTACGATTTCCATGGATCTACTAGCCATGCAACCGACTAGTATAGATCCTTGAGGGAGGCCATTCAATAGCTCATAGATAGTGGTGTAGTCGAGCTGCAACCTACAACACCACCATCTACTACAACACATGGGGGTCCAACAATGACCCTGATGACAAAAATTCATCCTGTCACCACTAGGCAAGGTGAGGCGCCAGTAGTCTCAACAGAAGACCACCTTAGTCTAGAAGCTTCAGTGGCCGCACCAGGTCCAATACCTATAGCCTTACCTATAAGTCTAGCCCAAGCATCAATTTTCGCCACATTAGAGCCCATGTCATCAATCAACATGTCATCAATCAAGCTATCCGGAGAAGCATCGACAAATGACTTACTGGATCTACTCCTTGGAGGGAAGCTAACAAATTATTCAACTCTCGCTATGCAGCACCTCCAATCATCTTCTACCCTTCCTAACTCAATAAGAGGCAGAAGCCATAAGCAACCTTCCGCCTTCCTATCTCAACAGGAGGTAGAACCCAACATATGGAGCCCATTCAAGGACAGGGGTCAAGGTATGATCCCACAAATTTTTCTCCTTAAATTCCATTGGCTCCCACCCGATGGCTTGGTGGAGATTTAAAGAGTTGCAAGCCATCATTTGACTGCGGTAAGTCTATATTGAGGAGGTTAGCAATAAGCGGTTAATTATTGCGCAAGCCCCCTCTATCTCCCAATTTCCAACACTAAGGGAGGAGAATGCTCCCTCCCTTTGTTTGCTAATGACTTTATCAAGAGTGTTGGAAAATAGGGACAACATCAGGCTTGGCATCCCATTGAAGTCACCAACCTTACTGGAATTCCAGCTCAGAACAGCCAGATATTGCCCTAACATAGTCGAATCCCACTGCGGCATTGGGCTTGGCAACCCACTGAAGTCGCCAACTACACCAAAATTCTAGCCCAACAGCCACTTTCTTCCATGGAGGTCGAAGTTGCACAGTTGGCTCCCAACACTTGCAAGGGCTTGACATCCTAATGAAGGCATCAAAAAGCACCGTGCCTAGCTAGGTTTCCTGATTTGTTCGACTACACCGATCACCTTGCAGAAGTCTAAACTGGCTACTGTGCACTACAGTTGGAGTTTTGTAGGTTAGACCATTGGGCTTGGCATCCCCCAAGTCTACCACCAAGGACAACATTCCCTCCAGATTTCCAATTTGGGAAACTGGATTTCTGGCTTTGTAGTCGGATTTCACCTTTGAATTCTAGAATCAAGTCATCCTAGAGTGTCCAACAACACGTCTGGACAAGTTAACAAGTGAGTTCCTGTCTACATTCCAAGGCCTTCCCGGTAGGCCCATAGAGAGGTAACTAGGGGCATTTTATCTCGACAGGATGCCCCCATCTAATCTTTACATATTGGTTGATCATTTATTTTCTCCAACTGCACACTTTATTTTCTCCAACTACACACACTACATGCATGCATATTATAGTTGGATTGAACATCCCTTGCAGGCATCAATCAGCTCAGGTCTGTAAGAAAAGAGGAGTCGACAAGGTAGGTAACCTTCCCCCACCAACCAGCTTTTTCAACCAACTCCACCATCGGGATTCCGGATCACGTAGACTGACTTCCACCCATTTAGCTAGACCCAGGTTCTCTCTAAGTAGGGTCTGGCACATTTTCTTAACATCCAGATGTTTTCTCTTCACTTGCAGATGCTAGCTCAAGCCTTAGAAGATGCTATCTAGGTCTTTGGGATGACTAACCATCCCTTTTTGAGAGCGCCACCACAACCTTCATACAGGTACCCTATCTCCACAGTGTTAGGCGTTGGGAAGGAGTACGATCGATCGATTGAGCATCTCATGATTCCCATGGCAAGACTAGCCTCGAGCGTACCTATTTCAGGACTTCACCTACAATGGGTCTCTTAGCTTCCCTAGGTAAGTGTCTTCTAGCAACCTTCCTTCACATTTTCCTTCTTGTAATCCCAACCCGAGTGCCACCGGCAAAGGGGGGGGGGTCATCCACCATACTCCCCTTAGGTGAGAATTCCCTTGGACCTAGGTACATGCCTGCAATGGTCTCACCATTAGTCAGTAGTAAGTTGATAGCAATGGACAATTTTCAAGGGATTTTCACTTTTGTTGATCTTTGTCAAAAGAAAATAGAGTATAAAAAAAAAAAAGATGAAGAAAAGAGGACAACAACAAAAGCAAAAAAAACAGGAAGAGAAAAAAATATATATACAAAACAAAAGCAACAAAAAAGAGAAGAGTGGGCTTGGCAACCCTACAAGTCTGCCAACTTATCTAGATACTGCCTCAATTTAATCAAATAATCTTCAACTACCACCTCAAATCTTATTTAATATGATATGGTGTTTCAGTCTTTGATCAAAGAGAAATAACTACCGCCTTAGAACGACTTTTGGATCTTTTGTGCAAATTTGGATTGTTAAGTTGCCACTTGTTTTATTCCGCCCATGACATAGGTTATGGACTTTTCTTCATTTGTGCTTACATGGTATATACTTAGATTTGGTAATTATGTGATGCCTCACGACATCTACCAAACTCCCCTTTGGTGAAAAACCCCTTGGACCTAGGTACATGCCTGCAATGGTCTCACTAATGTTCAATGGTAGGTTGATAGCAATGGAGAATTTTCAGGGGATTTTCACTTTTGTTGATCTTTGTCAAAAGAAAATAGAGTATAAAATAAAAAAAAGGAAGAAAAGAGGACAACAACAAAAGCAAAAAAAATAGGAAGAGAAAAAATTATATACAAAACAAAAAGCAATAAAAAAGAGAAGAGTAGGCTTGACAACCCTACAAGTCCGCCAACTTATCCGGATACTGCCTCAATCTAATCAAATAATCTTCAACTACCACCTCGGATTTTATTTAATATGATATGGTGTTTCGTTCTTTGATCAAAGAGAAATAACTACCACCTTAGAACAACTTGTGGATCTTTTGTTCAAATTTGGATTGTTAAGTTGCCACTTGTTTTATTCCGCCCATGACATAGGTTATGGACTTTTCTTCATTTGTGCTTACGTGGTATATACTTAGATTTGGTAATTATGTGATGCCTCACGACATCTAAGATAATATAAAGCATAAATCAAAGCAAAGTTTGATTTTGGTAGAATTTCATGATTTTCATATAATGAAATTAAATTTTGAAATTGAAATAGAACTGAAAAGGACTCTAAATAGATTTTATATAACATGCGGTGACACAAAGTCACACAGTCTGATGTTATCCCACCATTAGAAATTTCAAGAATTTTATGTCTTAGGCATATATGCCCGAGCCCAAAACATGTTTTTCCTTTCTATATATGTCTAGCTAGGATACAGCTTTTAGATATTAATTAGACTATCCCTTGCTTAGAAATTTAGAGTAATAATGATAATAGCTAGATCGACGCATCCAGATTTCAAGAGACGTTTAAGTATTTGTCAAAAAACTCACAGTTACATACAACAATGATAAAATAGTTTACGTTGTAATTTCATTACGTGTGACCAACTACGAAAATA
>JAMKPZ010015820.1:0-13170 GCA_024699675.1 Amphibolis antarctica | reverse complement strand
CTTCAATTAGTTGTGACCAATTAAGGAGCAAGAGTCTGTCGCTGGGACCCTTTAAGAAAATCACAATGTGGGTATAAAATGACAAACAAGTGGGTGGCGTTTGATAGCTTTTTAGAATGCCACCAAGTGTGGCCTACCCGACAAACCTTTTGTCTCCCCTATTGCATTGAAGACGAAGCCAACACTATATCTCACCTATGGTGACTGATTTACTTTCACATCCATCACTATAACCCACTTTTCTTATTGTGGGCTTTAAAGGCACACCTAAGAGGATAAATTCTCTATTTTTGGAGAAGGGAGGGGAATGAGATTGTTGACCCCATGCTTAAACAAAATTTAAAGGGGGGATTACCCGGCAAGCCACTTCAAGGAAGCAGCACCCAGATCGCCAAAAACCCACATTTGGTGAAAAGTTGGGGGGATGGAGCCAGCTTCCCGCCGACAAGCCACTTCAACGAAGCAGCACTCGGATCCCCAAAAACCCATATTTGGTGAAAAGTTGGGGGGATGGAGCTGGCTTGCCGTCGGCAAGCCGCTTCAAGGAAGTGGCACCCGGATCCCCAAAAACCCACCTTTGGTGGAAAGTTGGGGGATGGAGCCGGCTTGCCGCTGGCAAGCCGCTTCAAGGAAGCGGCACCCGGATCCCCAAAAACCCACATTTGGTGAAAATGATCGGGGGAACAGCCAACTTCCGCCTGCCACGTAGCGGCTACCAGTTCACTACCCAAGAAGGCAAGCCGTATCAATCAGAGAAATATGACGGGATTTAACCACTTAAATCTTGCAAATCAATCAATTACGCGGGCCACGTAATTACGGGTGCCCCAAAGAAGGAAGGCGACCCCTTATAAAAAAAGGGGCCTTCCACCCTTTTGAAAGGAGGACTCGCTTGGAAGGAAAAGGTAGAGACCCTCTTGAGAAAATGCTAGCACCACGTTCTGACGCTTGGGGAAGACGCCGGCTGAAGGTTCTAAAGAAGGAGAGCAGCTCGGGGACCCGATGCCTTTTTGCCGCACCGGAGCGAGGACTTCTGATCCCCGCCAATGACTCCCTGCAGGTAAGTTCTTCCACCCTCGCCGTTTTCCCGCACGTCCTTACGATGTTTTCTCGAGCCCCGACCATATAACCTCTTTCCCATGCAAGGGAATGGTCGGAGGACGGACCCGGGTATCATTCCTTCGAAAAAACATCCGAAGGTACCGGTGGCCGCCCTCCCGGCCGGGTGAATCCACTCAGCCCGGTCGAGCTCGATTCAGTCGTGACCCTTCTGTCGGGACTTTTTACGTGGAAGCTTTGAGTTACCTAGCCAGCTTTATGTGTTTTTATCCGATCTCCACATATTCTTTTTCGGAGGCGTAAGTCAACCCTCCCGATGCCTCGGAAAGATTTTCGGGATGACGCCACCGGTAAGAAAGCTAGCGGTGGCCGTTCGGGTGTACAAACACATACAACCCGACGGTACCTGCTTCTTTTTCGGGAGGCATGAGTCTACCGTCCCGATGCCCCGGAAAGATTTCCGGGATGACGCCGCCGGCAAGGAAGCCGGCGGTGGCCGTTCGGGTGTACGAACACGTACAACCCGACGATACCCGTTTCTTTTCCAGGAGGTGTAAGTCTACCATCCCGATGCTGTGGAAAGATTTCCGAGATGTCACCACCGACAAGGAAGCCGGCGGTGGCCATTTGGTTATACAAACACGTATAACCCGACGATACTCGTTTCTTTTCCGGGAGGTGTAAGTCTACCCTCCCGATGCCCCGGAAAGATTTTTGAGATGACGCCGCCAGCAAGGAAGCCGGCAGTGGCCGTTCGGGTGTTGAAACGTGTACAAGCCGACGGTGCCCGTTTCTTTTTCGGGAGGCATAAGTCTACCCTCCAAATGCCCCAGAAAGATTTTCGTGATGATGTTGCCGGCAACCGGTCACCGGTTCCCCGAAAACCCATCTTTACAAAAACAGTTTGTGGAACCAACCGGCTTGCCGCCGGCAAGCTGGTACAAACAACCAGCCACCGGTTCCCCGAAAACCCATCTTTACACAAACAGTTCGGGGAACCAACTGGCTTATCGGCGGCAACCCAGTACAAACAACCAGCCACCAGTTCCCCGAAAACACATCTTTACACAGACAGTTAGGGGAACCAACCGGCTTGCCACCGGCAAGCCGATACAAATAATCGGCCATCGATTCCCCAAAAACCCATCTTTGTGCAGATGATTCGGGGAACCAACCGACTTGCCGCCGGCAAGCCGGTACAAATAACCGGCCACCGGTTCCCCGAAAATCCATCTTTGGGTAGATGGTTCGGGGAATCAGTCGGCCTGCCTCTGGCGAATCAGTATAAAAACCGGTACCTGGTCCTCGATCTCTGGGAAATGTAAGTCTACATTCCCTATGCCCCTGGAAAGATTTCCAGGATGTCGTCTCCGGCATGCATCCTTGCCAGCCCCGACCAACTAATAATTCAAGTTCTCATCTCTATTATGGGGATAGGACGCGGCAGCCGGTATATCCAACCAGCTGTCCGGCGGCCCCGGAAAGTTTTCGGGGAAAGGTCACATGTGGCCAGACTGACTATCGTAGTTTTCCGTTTTAGAGTCGGAGAGAGGCCGGGAATGCCCGGGCTATCTAGGGGTGCCTAACACCTTCCCCAACAGTACCTTGAGCCCCGTATCTAGTTCTCTCATGTTACACGATTTTACGTAATTCCCGTAGTTTTATCGTTTCGATGGTGGAAGGACACTTTGCCATTCGGTTTTCCTTATTTTCTACCCAAAAATAAGGTGGCAACTCCGTTCAACGAGCCATCAACCGCACGTGGTGATGTGCTCACACAAACACATTTGAATTCTTTGTACCTCGGCCCATCCGCCAGCGGGGCCGGTGGAAACCCATGGGCTTCCGGGTGATAGCCAAATGAAAGAGAGGGTACAGATTTTTGGCGACTCCACTAGGGAGACTCACTGTGTTTTGTCTATTAAGTGACTCAAACTCTCGCTCGTACGGCTCTTTTATAGTCAGTCTTTTATTTTTCCGTTAAGATTTCTAGTATATTTGTCGCATTTGTTAAGCGAAACTGCTTTCAAATGCATTGAATCGTATCACCCTTCTTTGGTATCCCTGCAGACCTTCGGCAGATCTTTACGAACCCCTGCGGTTCTCCGGGCACTGTCTCTTTACAGACCTCTGCCTTACTGGTTCCGGACCACATTGGCTCCCCCTGTCCTGACTCGCTCACAAGTAAGAGCCATGGCCACCGGTTCCGCTATAGCTTCCAGATCATCCCCTTCCATCACTACGGCAACATCTATGTCGCTATCTGTGGTTTTCGGCCCGCCGCCGCCTGTCGTCACCCAGATGAACTTCACCCGACCGATCATCGTGCCTACTGGAACCATGGACCAACCAAGGGTGCCAGACTTGTCGGCAGCCGTGGCATTCGATAATGCCACGGTACATCCTGCGCCGCCCACTTTTCCAGCCACTGAAACTGAAGGTAACAGGCTGGCTCCTGTAGAACACCAGCCCATCCTACCAACCACTGTCGAACACCGAGGGCATAGGAGCGGCCGAGGCCTTCCTACCGCCTCGACCGAGACACTTTGAGCAGACTCTCCTAGCTCACCAGTTGGCGCGCTATCAACAGCAAGGGATTGGTTCAGTAATCCCCCCCAGGCCAACCATCCGTGTCCCAGAGAGGCCACACTAGGAAGAATACGATGTCGTCACCACTCCCGTCGCTGACCCATTCGGCCCGCCACCACTCCAGCCGGTAGCCGCCCCAGTGCCCGACCTGCAAGGGCAACTACTGCAGAGGATAGCCGAACTAGAGGCGTCCTTCGGGAGCATGAAGTCCGTCCCACTGGAACCTTCCTGCGCCTTCCAAAACCTCTATTTCTATCCCGAAGTGACACTCCCTCCAGATTTCAAGATGCCTGAGCTGGTTAAATACAACAGGCACGGGGATCCTCGCATGCGCCTCCGGGCTTTCTATGGAGACATGGCGGCACTGCAACACGAGGAGAAGCTCCTCGTCTGGCTATTCCAGAAATCTCTCCAAGGACCTGCACTTTCCTGGTACATGTCCTTAGACTTAACAAAGATCTACACCTAGGAACAGCTGGCGTACATGTTCTAGGAACAGTACGCATATAACTTGGACTTGGCACCAAAGTTGGAAGATCTCCGTTGTCTTCGCCAACGTGAGAATGAGCCATTCAGCGACTATGTCGGTAGGTGGCAGGCCCTGGCATCCCAAATCCAGGAGAAACCTACGGAAGAAGACTCTTTAGACATAATTGTACAAGGTGCTCAACCATCCCTAGTGGCCCTTCTATGTATCCAGTCGTACTCAACTTTCTCCCAGTTAATCAAAGCTGGTAGCTGCCTGGAAGGATTCTTGAAGTCGGGGAGATTTTCAGCTGTTCCATTTGGGGCCAACCCCGGAGGAAACGTACGTCCCCGGCCACTGGCCCTAGGCGATAACATGGGGAACAACCGCAGCCCCCGAAGAAATGACAAGAGTCGTCCGGCCCCCGTAACCGTTGTGGCGGCAGCACCACCACCATACCAACCACAACAGGTGTACGCCTTGGCCCAGGAGTACCATCTGTCGGAAATCACCCCAGTTCAGCAACCGGTTTACACCACTCGAGCGGCCCCGAATCAACAACCATGGAGGCCCAAGGCTCCACACCGGGCAGCCGCATCCGAGCCGCCGGCTCGCCAACAGTGGCAAGTAACGTCCCCGATAACCTCTTGACAAAGAAACCAGGGACAAGGAGGAGATCGCCCAGGCGTTAACCAACAATGCCCCGATCAGCAACAGCGTGGGCCACGCTAGCCACCCCCGCAACCGCAGCAGCCGCACATTACAGAATACACGCCACTTTCTAAATCACTAAGCCAGGTATTCTGTCGGGCCTAGGCGCTACTCACGCTCCCCCCTATCAAGCCACCTCCAGCTATTCTTCCTGCTTGGTACCACAGGTTCGTCGGCCATGCCACGAATCATTGCCGGTCATTAAGACAAGCTATTCAGAGGCTTATCAACTTGGGCACCATTGAGCTTCAACAACCTCCTGTACCCCCGGAGCTGGGCCAGCATACCTTCCCAAATCATGTGGGCAACTCCCAGGTCAGTGCTATCTTCCTGGGTGCCCAAAGGAGGCACCCGCTTGAAGGGTTCTGGCAAGTACAGCCAGTTTCCGCCTACCCAACCGGTCACGGACAAGGGACAAGAAGATCCCTCCCTTTGGTACGGCCACTGGATGCAGGAACTCCTTGGCTGAACCCTGTCAACCTCATCCGTCTGGCTAACCACCCACCGACGCTTGAAGAACTCTGGCCATACTATCAACAATTCCAGACCTCCATCGTCACCGTCAGCAGCCACCAAAGAAGGAGGAAGTCTTCAAAGCCTATGCCACAATAGGCGTCATCCCCACCCACAGGAAAATTCCTCGTTCGGGTGGCGCCTACGGTTGCCACATCAAAAGAACCGGTTGCCGCGTCAAGGGAGCCGGCCACTGGGACAACCACATGGGCTCAGCCCAAGGTAATTCTTTACTCACCTACTGCCCCAGTCAGGACAATCATCCCAGCGGTACCTCCGATACCCAAAGTCTCAACTGTCGACTTTGCATCCACGACTGGCACTCCGACCAGCACGGCCTCTCCAGCGATTTAAATGCTGGCGCCACTCCAAGCGCACCTGGTAAAGCAACAGCTCACCAGGCCCTCCCCTCTGGCCACGCTCACTTCCGAACAACATAAAGGTAAGGGGATAGAACAGCCGTCCACATGCACGGCTATAACCAGGTCTGACCAGGTGTATCAGCCACAGTCATGCCCCAGAGGTATCTTTGTCCCGGGAATAGCAAGACAAACTTCAACCAGTAATCAACCACCGGCTGCCGCTTCAGCAGGGCCGGCAGCCGCCTCCTCGGCTCCAGCCACCCAGTTGCAACCACTCCCAGACCTCTCAATCCAACTGCAAGGGATACGGGCAGACATCTCCCTATGGGATCTGCTCTGATCCTCTACCGAGCATCGAGAAGCTCTCTTCAAAGCACTATAGGTGGCCAAAGTAGACCAAAGTCTCGCTCCCAGGGCCATAGAAGGAATGGTGGCCACAGTAATAGTCCCCTCCTTCATTTATTTTTTAGATCTAGACCTCTCACCGGCCGGGACAAGTTGTAACTTGTCCTTATACATCCGGGTACAATACAAGGACCTTTGAGTCCCATTGCTAATGATCGACGATGGATCCAGGCTAAACCTGTGCCCGCTACAAGTCCTGCATAAGCTAGGGATCAAAGAACAAGACTTGCTCCCCACCGACCGGGTGATGAGAGGGTTCGACGGCACCCTTCACGAAGCCAAAGGTGAGGTCGTCCTTCCCCTCATCATCAGACCAGCAACTTTCAAGGTTCCTATGCACATGGTAGATATTCCACCGAGTTACAATCTTATCCTAGGCCACCCATTCCTCCACCAAAACTCCATTGTGCCTTCCACCCTTCATAGGATGCTTAAGTTTCTATGGAAGGGGGAGGTCATCGTCATAATGGTGGAGAATTACTACCACCCAGGACAATCCGTAGCAGCTATGGCATCTTTCGGGTCACCACACCCGACACCGAAACCGGTTGCCACCTCACCACCGGGTCTCCAGAACCCAAATGGTTATGACTATCTATCTAGACAGATGGAGCCTTGGGAAGACAACCCACAACCAGATCAGGAGCCAGAAGACGGCCTGCTGCAACTGTTCGGAGAATCTCTGGTATGCACTGGGGACCCAATTCTTCACCAACCTCCCTCGCCAGTGCCAATCCTACAGGGAGGAATTTCAGAAACGGATGTAGCATCTGATTGGTTTGTACAGGGAAGGGAGACGACAAGGTGCGCTCCTTTCCCCTCTCCTTCAAACTAACACCGCAGCACCCACCTAATGACCTAGGTGGGAACACTCCATGCTTGCAGGTCATCAACATCAGAAGGCAAGCCTGATGGCTTCCGCGCAACTCACGTCGGAACCCGCTCCTCCAACAGCAGGGCTTGGCATCCCACACGCAAGTGCACCGGTAGCTGTGTCCTCAGCAGCCATTGACTTGGCAATCCAATCAAGTCAACTAGGACTTGGCAATCATACCAAGTCTCTCACTTGACACAGCAAACCACCAATCCCTCGAGCACTGGTCAGATCAATCGGAAACCGCCCACACCAATGGGGACCCTGCATCACAGAGTCAGGACAACTGACCTACTCAGTCTAGACAACATCTTTCAAAGCACTGGCCAACACTCCGGGACAGAACTAAGGGCATTCTGCCCCTCCCCTCAAGCCAGTGAATGGGACCGGCCTATTGCATTCTCGTCCAAGATTTCACCCGATTTCCACCTCCCATCTACCTGGCAACCGGTTCCTCCCACCGAGGCAGAACTAGGGGCATTCTGCCCCTCACTCTCTATGGATGCTTGGCAGCTCGAACAACAGACAGGACCCAATGACACAACACCTCAGGTAGACGAGTACGGCAAGCCCATGGTCACCCCCTTTGAAGCACTTTCGGGGCCTGTCACTACCACGAACCTGCAGCCAGTTTGACTACCCGGCACCTAGCCAGAAAACCACGGGCACCACTCTCGCCAAACCTGTTGTCCTGTTGTCCAGCACCCTTCTAGCCTGAAGATCCGAAAGCTACGGGAGACGCTGACGGCCCCTACTTGCAAAGCCAAGAATCCAAAGAAGAAGACCCGTGCGTTCAACCACCTGAGTCTACCAGCATAGCATCTACTGATGAAATTGAACTTGTAAACCTTGGAGATGAGCAACATAGAAAAGAAACAAAAATTAGCAAAGAGGTTCCCGAGCCCTACCGGCAACAACTCCTCACACTCCTACGTGAATTTGTGGAGGTGTTTGCATGGGATTATGAAGACATGCCCGGTTTGGATGAATGGGTAGTAGTCCACCGACTGCCTCTCAAACCGGGAGCCTGACCTGTAAAGCAAAAAGCTAGATGGATGAGACAGGAATGGGCCTAGAAGCTGAAGGAAGAAGTCCACAAACAATTGAATGTCCGATTCCTCCAGCCCATCTTCTACCCAGAATGGGTGGCAAACATGGTACCCGTCCCAAAGAAAGATGGGCGGGTACGCATGTGCATCGACTACTAGGACCTCAACAAAGCCAACCCCAAGGACGACTTCCCGCTGCCACACATAGACGTCTTGGTAGATGACGCCGCCAAGTACGGAGTATACTCTTTCATGGATGGATTCTTTGGATACAACCAAATCCTCCTGGCAAAAGAAGACAAGGAGAAGATTGCATTCACAACCCCCTGGGGCATCTTCTGTTACAGGGTGATGCCATTTGGACTCAAGAATGTAGGTGCCACTTACCAAAGAGCCATGACCACCATCTTCCACAACATGATGCACAAGGAAGTCGAAGTCTACGTCGACGACATGGTAGTGAAGGCACGCACTCATCAGCAACATCTCAAGCACCTACGGAGGTTGTTTGAATGCTTAAGGAAGTACAAGCTCAGATTGAACCCATCAAAATCAACCTTCAGGGCCACCACCGGGAAGCTCCTCGGCTTCATCATCAGCAAATAAGGTATTGAGGTAGATCCCGACAAGGCGAAGGCAATCTTAGTGATGCTTCCCCTAGAGACAAAACAACAGATTCGAAGCTTGCTGGGAAGGCTACAATACATTGTGTGGTTCAACTTGCACCTCACGCCAATCTGTGAGCCCTTCTTCAAGCTGTTGAAGAAAAATTCCAACTTCACATGGACCACAAAATGCCAAGTCGCCTTTGACCACATCAAGCGTCAGCTGTCCCAACCACCGATTCTCGTGCCACCTCACCCCGGACGACCACTTTTCCTGTACATGTCGGTAATAGCTTCCTCCATGGGTGTAGTATTGGGCCAACACGACACCACTGGCAGAATCAAGCAGGCCATATAATACCTCAGTAAAATGTTTACTGAGGTAGAAGAACGGTACGAGCTGATTGAAAAGTACTGTCTCTTGCTGGTCTAGAGAAATGAAGTAGATCGGGGGTCCATGTGGCTGCCACCTCCAGATGGGCCAGTTGCCGCCTCCCTGGACTGGCCCCCTAAAAACTCAGAAAAATGTGTTCGACTGGGGGTCCACGCGGCTGCCACCTCCCTAGACTGGCCCCCCTAAACACCCAGAAAAATGTGTTCGACCAGGTGTCCACGCGGCTGCCACCTCTAGATGCACCGGCTACCACCTCCCAAGACCATCCCCCCAAGGACCCAGAAAAATGAAGTAGATCGGGGGTCCATGCGGCTGCCACCTCTAAATGGGCTGGTTGCTGCCTCCCTTGACCGGCCCCATAAAGACAGAAAAATGTGTTCAACTGGGGGTCCATGCGGCTACCACCTCCAGATGGGCCAGTTACCATCTCCCTAGACCGGTCCCCCATGGCACGGAACAACCAACCTCTTCTGAAGGTTTCACCTGGTCACCGGTGCCATCCAACCAGTTACCGAAATGTTCAACCAGAAACCCGCCATCTCCTCTAGAGGACATGCACCTCAGGGCAGAACTAGGGGCATTCTGCCCCTCCATCCCATTTCGCACACTCGGAAGCTGCCAGTGGCAAAACCCTACGGGCCAGCTCCCCACAGTCATCTTATTAGTCATTAGTAAAATCCCCTCTTATGACTTACACATTGCACAAGGCACGCGCGGTGCACGCATGATGAGCAGGTCCACCTTATTAGTCATCCTACCACATCCCTATTGAAAAAAAGAAAAAGAAAAAAAAAAAAAAGGTGTGGTCGGCCAAACTAGGTAGAACCTCACCCTATGTGTTCGTGTATGTTCCAAGTCACAACCCATCGAAATGTGCTCACATCCCCTCAATCTCGAAACCATGAAATGACCAACTCATCATTCACCAGAAGAAATGCTCGAAAACTGGGTACATGACTCGGCCCCCAGCCGCAGCACGTCACCCAAATACTTACACACCCCACCGTCCAACCAGCCTACAGCCAACTGCCACCTCTGACATACCCAGCAGCCACATCCACAGTCAGTGGTGAGAATAGTTTGCAGCAGCAGGTGACACATCCAACTCAAGAAGTGCTATTCGAACCTCTGGGATGAACTACCAACCCCAGGAGTGACACCAACTACATCCAAATTTCTACATCGAAAATCCGAGCGCCAATCTTGTTTAACTCCAATGGCACAAAGATGGAACAGGGTGAGTAATCCAGGTTCATCCCTATCCCCATGGTCTTTGCTGATTCTGAGTGGTTACAAGACAATGACGGGAGATCACTTCTCCCTTCAAATGAGTATCCAACCTCCCATTCTTTACCTAGCCTGAGTGCCAAACGACAATGAGGGAGATCACAAACTTCGGCTCCCTCTAGGTAAGGTATTCCCCCTTGGTACACTAGCCGCGACAACGTCGGGTTATTTTACTTGCCAACAGCATGTGGGGAAGGCTAGTAGCATTCTTTTATTTAGTTTTCTTATCTTCCATTTTGTAACAAAAAAAAAGAAAAAAAAAAAGAGAGAGAAGAAGAAAAGTCAATGGCTAGAATCCTTCTTCAATAGAAAAGAAAAGAGAGAAAGGAAAAAGAAAAACAAAACAGAAAAAGAGAAAGAAAAAAAAAAGAGAGAGAAAAAGGAAAAGAAAAAAAAAGAGAAAAAGAAAAGAAAAGGAAAAGTTACTTATTGCTAAGTCCTGAAAGCATATGGACTCTTGTGTAAGGGAAGGGTAGATCTTAGGATTCCACTGTCTATTGGCAGTCCAATACCCAGCTTGTCGCGATTGACCAAGTATCCCCTTCTTTCAGGGCTTGGCAACCTATCGAAGTCCACCAATACAACCAGGTGCCAGAAACCATTTTCCGACACCCACTTATCCCTTTTTCTCTTATCCTAGGGCTTGACATCCCAGCTAAGTCATCAACATTGGGCTTGGCATCCCGCTGAAAGTCGCTTCCACCCCCGGGTTCCGATGCCCACGTTTTCGAAACCTGCATAGCTCTATCTGCTACCTCTATGACCCCAGAGTGAACTCGTGAGGAAGAATCAGCATAACTATGGTCAGAAGGACAGCTCTTGGATCTCTCCTCTCAACCCATTTTTGTCGCCTAAGTGTCACTTCCAGCGGACAAGGGAACCAAGTTCCCCAAACTCACATGCAAGAAAGACGGCGGTGGCCGTTCGGGTGTACGAACACATACAACCCGACGGTACCCATTTCTTTTCCGGGAGGCGTAAGTCTACCCTCCCGATGCCCTGGAAAGATTTTTAGGATGACGCCACCGACAAGGAATTTGGTGGTGGCCGTTCAGGTGTACGAACACGTACAACCCAATGGTACCCATTTCTTTTCCGGGAGGCGTAAGTCTACCATCCCCAAATGCCCCGAAAAAATTTCCGGGATGACGCCGCCAGCAAGGAAGCCGGTGGTGGCCATTTGGGTGTATGAACATGTACAACCCGACAATACCCGTTTCTTTTTCGAGAGGCGTAAGTCTACCCTCCCGATGTCCCGAAAATATTTTTGAGATGATGCCGCCGACAAGGAAGCCGGCGGTGGCCGTTCGGGTGTACGAACATGTACAACCCGACGATACTCGTTTCTTTTTCAAGAGGCATAAGTCTACCCTCTCGATGCCCTGGAAAGATTTCCAGGATGATGCTGCCGGCAACCGGTCACTGGTTCCTCGAAAACCCATCTTTGCACAAATAGTTTGGGGAAGCAACCGGCTTCCCGTCGGCAAGCCGGTACAAACAACCGGCCACCGGTTCCATGAAAACCCATCTTTACACAAACAGTTTAGGGAACCAACCGGCTTGCCGCCAGCAAGCCGATACAAATAACCGGCCACTGGTTCCCCGAAAACCCATCTTTGCGCAAATGATTCAGGGAACCAACCGGCTTGCCGCCGGCAAGCTGGTACAAATAACCGGCCACCGATTCCTTGAAAACCCATCTTTGCGCAGATGGTTCGGTGAATCAGTCGGCCTGCCTCTGGCAAATCGGTTTAAAAATCGGTAGCTAGTCCCCGATCTCCGGGAAATGTAAGTCTACATTCCTGATGCCCCCGGGCTGTCTGGGGGTGCCTAACACCTTCCCCAACAGTACCCTGAGCCCCGTATTAAGTTCTCTCATGTTACACAATTTTACGTAATTCCCGTGGTTTTATCATTTCGATGGTGGAAGGATACTTTCCCATCCAGTTTTCCTTGTTTTCCACCCAAAAATAAGGTGGCGACTCCGTTCAACGAGCCAACAACTACACGTGGTGATGTGCTCACAAAAACACATTTCAATTCTCTGTACCTCGGCCCATCCACCAGCGGGGTCAGTAGAAACCCATGGGCTTCTGGGTGATAGCCAGATGAAAGAGAGGGTACAGATTTTTGGCGACTCCGTTGGGGAGACTCGGTGCGTTTTATTGATTATGTGGCTCAAACTCTCGCTCGTATGGCTCTTTTATAGTCAGTCTTTTATTCTTCCGTTAGGATTTTTAGTATATTTGTCACATTTGTTAAGCGCAGCCGCTTTCAAATGCATTGAACCGTATCACCCTACTTTGGTATTCCTGTAGATCCCTACACACCCCTGTAGATCTTTACGAACCCTTGCGGTTCCCCGGGCACCGTCTCTTCATGGACCTCTACCCTGTCAGTTACGGACCCCGCTGGCTCCCCCTGTGCTGACTCACTCACAAGCAAGAGCCATGGCCACCGGTCCCGCTGTAGCTTCCGGATATGCCCGGGTATCATTCCTTTGGATACACTTTCGAAGGTACTGGTAGCCTCCCTCTCGGTTGAGTGAACCCAACTGGTACGGTCGAGTTTGGTTCGGTCGCGACCCCTCTGTCAGGTCCTTTTACGTGAAAACTCACAATTTCCCCATATAATTTACGCGTTTTATCCATTTCCTACATATCTTGCCAGGAGGAGTAAGACTACCATCTCGATGCCTGTAAGCGCTAAAATTGTGCTTATTTTTATACTATTATTTATGCCTTTTAGAAATTAAATGATAACAAATGCATGATTATAACGAAGATTTTATTATTTTAGCATTTGATTGATTATGCATAAAAATATAATTAAATAATCCAAAATGCACAATTTTAC
>JAMKPZ010015815.1:0-11646 GCA_024699675.1 Amphibolis antarctica | reverse complement strand
GGAAAAGTTACTTGTTGCTGAGTACTGAAAGCATATGGACTCCTGTGTATGGGAAGGGTAGATCTTAGGATTCCACCGTCTATTGGTAGTCCAATACCCGGCTTGTCGCGATTGACCAAGTGTCCCCTTCTTTCAGGGCTTGGCAACCCATCCAAGTCTGCCAATACAACTGGGTGCCGGAACCCATTTGCCGACACCCACTTTGCCCTTTTTCTCTTATCCTAGGGCT
Source organism: Amphibolis antarctica (assembly GCA_024699675.1). Classification (NCBI taxonomy): domain Eukaryota; kingdom Viridiplantae; phylum Streptophyta; class Magnoliopsida; order Alismatales; family Cymodoceaceae; genus Amphibolis; species Amphibolis antarctica. Next base: position 11,417 of record JAMKPZ010015815.1, on the reverse strand, counting down.
TGACATCCCAGCTAAGTCGTCAACATTGGGCTTGGCATGCCGCTGAAAGTCGCTTCCACCCCCGGGTTCCGATGCCCACATTTCTGGAACCCGAATGATTCTATCCATCATTTCTACAACCCCAGAGTGAACTAGTGAGGATGAATCAGCATGACTATGGGCAGAAGGACAACTCTCGGATCTCTCCTCTCGATCCGTCTTTGTCGCCTAAGGGTCGCTTCTACTGGACAAGGGAACTACGTTTCCAAACTCACATGCGTGAATGTCCAAGCAGTTATCTCTTGACGTGAGGCGAGCCACCTTTCATTCCCCTGCAGGTCCAGATAGCACGATTGGGTCGAAACAGCTACCTTGCGCAAACTCCGTCACGGGCATCCGCTTGAAAACCCCTATACAGAAGTAACGAAACAAAATGCCAGAAAAGGAGTCACCAGAAAATGTCCCGACCTTTCTACACAACACGGCACGGATATCCATGTATGAGGGGAAGGGACAACACTCCTTCCCCACCTTTGGAACTAATGTATAATCAAGCGTGCAGGCGAAATAACTGGTTGCCAGCCGGCCACCGTCACCATTACCCGAGGATGTTCGACTCCTCAACACAACCCAAGTTAGAATGTCAACTGTCCTAGGCGAAGGTGAGGAAAGCTCGCCCATGCACGCCAGCTCAGACCATTGGATGCCTAGACCACAACCCGCGCAAGACGAGACAATGCACGGAAAAATCACCCAGTTGCCCGGTAGAACAACCGGCCACCGCCACCAGTACCCAGGTACAATCGATTCCTCAACATACCTCGAAAACCATACCTAGACATATGGGTCAGGTGTACAACCGGCCCGCCACTGGCAAACCGGTAAGGAAACCCGGTTGCTGACACCCCCAAAATCCCCATGGGTGCACATGGAAGGGGAAATAGCCGGCAAGCCACCGGCTGGCCGGTTCAAGGAACCAACCCCCATTTCCCCAAAACCCCCATGGTCGCACGTGGAAGGGGGAAATAGCCGGCAAGCCACCGGCTGGCCGGTTCCCCAAAACCCCCCATGGCGCATGGAAGGGGGAAACAGCCGACAAGTCGTCGGCTAGCTGGTTCAAGCAACCGGCCCCCCGTTTCCCCAAAACCCCCCATGGGTGCGCATGGAAGGGGGAAATAGCCGGCAAGCCGCCGGCTGGCCGATTCAAGGAACCAGCCCCTGTTTCCCCAAAACCCCCCATGGCACATGGAAGTGGGAAACAACCAGCAAGCTGCCGGTTGGCCGGTTCAAGGAACCGGCCCCCGTTTCCCCAAAACCCCCCATGGGTGTGCATGGAAGGGGGAAACAACCGGCAAGCCGCCGGTTGGCCGGTTCAAGGAACCGGCCCCTGTTTCCCCAAAACCCCTCATGGCGCATGGAAGGGGGAAACAGCCGGCTGGCCGGTTCAAGGAACCGGCCCCCGTTTCCCCAAAACCCCCCATGGCGCATGGAAGGGGGAAACAGCCAACAAGCCGCCGGCTGGCCGGGTCAAGGAACCGGCCCCTGTTTCCCCAAAACCCCCATGGCTGTGCAAATGGGTCGGGAAGGCAGCCGACCAGCCACCGGTCTAGGAAGCCGGTAAGATAACCCGGCTACCGGCTCCCCCAAAATTCCAAATATGGCACGAACGTGGTCTTAGAGTCGTTACTCTGAATCTCGCCCACAAACTCGCAAGAACACTCGAGAAGAAAGTTATGGAGAAGTTTCCATTAAAGTTAAGATATTGTTCATCATTTGAAAAGGGCGGGGTACAAACAGACTACTCCTCCTCAGAAGACTCTAATGGTTCGAACCTCCGGGGCTCAAATCTCCGAGGGTCGGTTCTCTGGCACTCCCGCCTCCGTAGGTCACGAGCTCGCTCCAGCCACTCTATCTGGTCGACTAGCCGAATCAACCAATCTTCTCGACTCAACAGTCGGATAATCACTTCGTCTTGAGCATAGAGATGGTCTAGCGATGCGCGCAAATCCTCGGCATAATCTAGGTTTAGAGAAGTTCCACCGATAGACCGTGAAGCAGAAGCAGGAGCAGGAGGACGGTGCCCGGTTGACCGCCCGCCAAATGATGAGCTAGACCACTTAGAGGCAAGCCTCTCGTATCGACCCAAGTCAACTGATGTAATGGGCCGAGTCTGGAGCGGAACCCTTTGCCGGCCTCTGGTTGAGATATGGACGAAGTGGGCTAGCTCCACCATCGCCTCCCCAAAGAGCAAATGGCTGGGAGGCCACCGGACCAGGAGAATCACGCCACGCATCTGGCGCCGAACCGTCGCCACCCAGTTCACCTGGCAACCCGTTACCACCGCGAAAGTCGCAAGGTAAGTCACCACGCTAACTTCATCCCAATGCCCCCCTTTCGGGAGGATTGTGTTGTTGAGGACAAAGGAGACGAGGTGGGCGACCGGGTTTAGGTCCCAAGCCTTAACGATCCATTGGTCAAAATCGACATCCGCGGCAACTACCGCATTGATGTCGCTGATGCTCCAAGGAATGTTTGACACAGGGGAGAAAATGTCCATACTGGTGAAGTGGAGTCCCAACACCTCGAACAGAAGCACGTCAGAGAATTCTATCGGTCCCGACTGAAGGCTCAGATAAAGTCACGACTCCACCTTCGATAGGTTGGAGTACATCTCGGCCACCAAGCCGGGGACGGTCTCGACCTGGCGGAAGTCCCGGACGAAAGGAAGCAAGCCTTCCTTGGCAAACAGCTGCTCCACCTCCGGCAATCGGTCAAACTTGGCCAGCCTCCCATGTAACACCGTCTTGACGGCCAAGCGGCCGTCAACGGGGGACGCCAAATCCTGATCAGTTCCTAGGGGAGCCACGCCGTCAGCCGCCGCCTCCTCGGAACCTGTCAGAGTTCAATACCAAGGGAGTGCCAACCGGACTGATCCCACCTCTGATGCCACGTCATCAGGAATCTCGAACGGCCCTGATGGAGTTCTGGTAAGACGCTGTTGCCAATCCACAGTGGCCTTGCGACGCATCCAGCGCCGCGAGCTTTGAAGGGGAGTCTCCGTGGAAGCCTTGCCTTCCATTGGCACACGTGAGCTAGAAGCACTAGAGCTCCATCGCCGTTCTCCCAACCACTAGTGAGACATGGCCTCAGCCGAAGTAGTGTCGTAGCCATTGCCAGTTAATTCAAAGAAAATGGCCAAGCGGGCCAACTTGGCCTGGTTAGGACAATGGAGCTCCTCCGCCGGCATGTTCCTCAAAGTCACCGACAGAAGATCGAACCATCGTCGCGCAGACCCGGAAGCAGATTAGTGCGAGGCATATTGATTAACGCTCAAGGGAAGAAATTAAGGAAAGATGGAAGAAAATCCAAACGAGAACTCAAGGGAGAAGTGAAAATGAGAGGGAGGGATGAGAAAATATTCAACGACCCCCCCTCTATTTATAGGAAAATGAGTTACCTGAATTCTGCATGTTTGGAAGCGGCAACCGATTCAAAAACCGGTTGCACAAAAATCAAGAAAGCTGAAACGATTCCTGACAACTTTTAAAAGGTACGGTCAAGGCACAGTAACCGAGAAAGTTGCACAGAAACCGAAAAAGACAAACGAAAATCGAGAAAAGTACAGAAGCATCAAGGCCTTTGTCCGGTTGCTAGGCGGCAACCGTGTGAACAGCCGGCTCGAAGGTAAAATCACAAAAGTACGACGTGACCATTCACTACATCCGTTGCAGCTTTTTCAATTATATCACCAGCCGGTTACTGCCTCCTGCTAGGCGGCAACCGCGTGAATAGCCGGCTCGAAAGTAAAATCGCAAAGGTACGACATGACCACTGTGACAGTGGTAGCTTTTGAAAAAGCAATGTACCACATCCTCAGCCGGTTGCCGCCTCGTGGGAGGCGGCAACCACGTAACCAACTAGACGAAAAGTAATGTCACAAAAGCATGATGTGACTATTCACAACAACTTTTGGAAAAGAAACACGTGAAGCCTTCACATCACATCCTGGTGGCCGGCTCCCACAAGGTGGTTGCCGCATGATCAGCTGTTCAAGATCTAAGACGTGGGGAGATACGGCCCAACCTTCGGGCACGACACACGAACACATTCCACCTTGTTACCCGGTCACTGGCACCCACAAGGTGGCTGCCGCGCAACCAACCGGCTAGCAATATGGCATCCCCTGGTCAAGTGACCGAGGCTGTAAGCCCGATTCTATTGTCCGACCTACAATAGATAATTCACGAAAGCGTGAAATCTTGCAGAACCTACCGTCTACGCATGGAGGGTCATTCAACCCTAGGATGTCGGTTTCCTTCATCAAAAGTCATACAACCTCGCCTAGGGAGGGGCATTCTATTGACCCCATGCTTAAAGCGGGGTGGAGCCGGCTTGCCGCTGGCAAGCCGCTTCAAGGAAGCGGCACGCAGACCCCAAAAACCCACATCTGGTAAAAAGTTAGGGGGGTGGAGCCGGCTTGCCGCCGGTAAGCCGCTTCAAGGAAGCGGCACCTGGACCCCAAAAACCCACATTTGGTAAAAAGTTAGGGGGATAGAGCCGGCTTGCTGTCGACAAGCCGCTTCAAGGAAGCGGCACTCGAATCCCAAAAACCACATCTTCGTGCGAATGATCGGCGAAACAGCCGGCTTCCGCTTGCCACGTAGCGGCTGCCGATTGGCTACCCAAGAAGGCAAGCCGAATCAATCAGGAAAATACGACGAGATTTAACCACGTAAATCTCGCAAATCTGCCAATTATGCAGATCGCATAATCAAGCCGAAATCACGCCGCCTTCCATCTTCGAGCGCCCCCAAAGAAGGAAGTCAACCCCTTATAAAAAGGGCGGCCCCCTACACCACTCAGCAGGCTTGAATTTCCGGGAAGGAGCGAAACTTTGAAGAGCGAAAGATTTTCGGAAGGGCCAGATTTCCTGGGAAGAAGGCTGACACCCTCGAGAGAAACGACCGTCCACCGATTCCGAAGGAGGAAAGTAGCTCGGGGCCCCGACGACTTTTTGCCGTGCCAGAGCGAGGACTTCTGATCCCCGTCGACGACCCCCCTACAGGTAAGTCCTTCCACCCTTGCCGTTTTACGTATGTTTCTTATGATGTTTCGTTGAGCCCCGACCGCATAACACCTTCCCTATGCAAGGGAACGGTCGGAGGGCGGACCCGGGTATCATTCCTTCGGAAACACGTCCGAAGGTACCGGTGGCCACCCTCCTGGCCGGGTGAATCCACCCGGCCCGATCAAGCTCAGTTCACTCGTGACCCTTCTGTCGGGTCCTTTTACGTGGAAACTCTAAGTTTCCAGCAGGTTTTACGAATTTTTATACGATCTCCACAGACCTTTTTCAGGGTCCCGAAAAGATTTCTAAGATGACGCCACCGGCCAGGATGCTGGTAGCAGCCGTTCAGGTGTACGAACACATACAACCCGATAGTCCTCGTACGTTTTTTTCCGGGAGACGTAAGTATACTCTCTCGATGCCCTGGAAAAGTTTCCGAGATGACGCCACCGGCAAGGATGCCGGCGACGGCCATTCGGGTGTACGAACACATACAACCCGACGGTCCCCATACGTTTTTCTGGGAGACGTAAGTATACTCTCCCGATGCCCCGGAAAATTTTTCGAGATGACGCCACCGGCAAGGAAGCCGGTGGTGGCCGTTCAGGTGTATGAAACGTACAACCCGATGGTTTCCATTTTTTTCTGAGAAACGTAAGTCCCCAAAATCCCCCCATGGGTGCAAAGGGATGGGGGAAGCAGCTGGCTAGCCATCGGCAAGCCGGTTCAAGGAACCGGCCGCCGCTTCCCCAAAACCCCCCATGGGTGCAAAGGGATGGGGGAAGTAGCCGGCTAGTCGCCAGCAAGTCGGTTCAAGGAACCGGCCGCCGCTTCCCCAAAACCCCCATGGGTACAAAGGGATGGGGGTAGCAGCCGGCTAGCCGCCGCTTCCCCAAAACCCCCCATGGGTGCAAAGGGATGGGGGAAGCAGCCGGCTAGCCACCGACAGGCCGGTCAAACAGTGCCCATACATTTTTTCGAGAGACGTAAGTCAACTCTCCCGATGCCCCAGAAAAGTTTCCAGGATGACACCACCGACAATGATGTCGGTGGTGGCCGTTCAGGTGTACGAAGACGAACGACCCAACGATGTCCGTTTCTTTTCTGGGAGGTGTAAGCCTACCCTCTTGATACCCCGAAAAGATTTCTAGGATGACACCACCAGTAAGGACACCAGCGGTGGCCGTTCGGGTGTACGAAACGTACAACCCAACGGTTTCCGTTTCCTCGGAAAATATAAGTCCTCCATTAAGTCCCATGCTTTTATAGGAAAAGGGGTGGGGAAACAGTCGGCAAGCCGCCGGCTGGTCGGTTCAAGGAACCGGCCCCCGTTTCCCCAAAATCCCCATGGGTGCGCATGGAAGGGGGAAACAGCCGGCAAGCCGCCGGCTGGCCTGTTCAAGGAACCGTCCCCTGTTTCCCCAAAACCCCCATGGCCGCACATGGAAGGGGGAAACAACCGGCAAGCCGCCGGCCCCCGTTTCCCCAAAACCCCCCATGGGTGCGCATGGAAGGGGGAAACAGCCGGCAAGCCGCCGGCTGGCCGGTTCAAGGAACCGGCTGGTTGGTTCAAGGAACCGGCCCCCGTTTCCCCAAAATCCCCATGGGTGCGCACGAAGGGGGGAAACAGCCGGCAAGCCATCGGCTGGCCGGTTCAAGGAACCGGCCCCCGTTTCCCCAAAACCCCACGGCTGCGCATGAAAAGCGAAAATAGCCGGTAAGCCACTGGCTGGCCGGTTCAAGGAACCGGCCCCCATTTCCCCAAAACCCCCATGGCTGCGCAAATGGGTTGGGAAAGCAGCCGACCAGCCACCGGTCAACCGGTGCAAGTAGCCGACGATTGGCTCCCCGGAAACCCATCTTTTTCTCCCCTGTTCACCACCAGATCCAATATGGATCCTAGTTTTGTTCAATTCCCATTTGCTTACTTGATTCTCATTTATTTTCATCGGAAGGGATATGGTTATCCCTCTAAATGCCCTGGAAAGTTTTCCAGGGTGAGGCCGTACGTGGCCAGATTGACTATCATGTTTTCCGTTTTAGAGTCGGAGAGAGGCTGGGAACGCCCGAGCTGTCTGGGGGTGCCTAACACCTTCCCCAACAGTACCCTGAGCCCCGTATCCAGTTCTCTCATGTTACACAATTTTACGTGATTCCCGTGGTTTTATCGTTTCGATGGTGGAAGGACACTTTCCCATCCGATTTTCCTTGTTTTCTACCCAAAAATAAGGTGGCGACTCCATTGAACGAGCCATCAATCGCACGTGGTGATGCACTCACACAAACACCTTTCAATTCTCTGTACCTCGGTCCATCTGCCGGTAGGGCCAGCGGAAACCCATGGGCTTCCGGGTGATAGCCGGATGAAAGAGAGTGTACAGGGTGGAGGATGGAAGATGGAGAAGATGGAAAATGCTCTGTAAATGGTGGATGAAGGAAGAAGAGAGGGGGGGCAGTTTAGGTTGAAGGCTACGAGACTGTTTTATAGATGGGAGGATTGGTAGTTCCAAGCTGGCAGTTAACAAGGGTGTGGTGTGCATCCAGACATGTGAGATCAGCCCATGCAATCCACTACTTTAGCTTGTCCATCCACGTTTTTCATGGTGGAGCTGTAGCTGAATTAATATTTAATTCTGCTTTATTATGCAATTCCTACAATTACTAATCAAATTTCCCTACAAATACTTAAGAAATACCTTTTGTGAAATGCAACATATTACAGGAGAAATAATTCATAACATTTAGATCTTAACTGTAATTGTAATTTCTTCAATATCAATGAAATTCATTGCACAGAATAAACAGGGTACAGGTCTGAGGGTAAAACAGTTTACCCTCATGTAAGTTCGTGGGTAAACCCTTAATGCTTGTAGAATGGTCCGAGGGTAAATAGGATAACCCATGGATAAGTCCGTGGGTAAATAGCTTAACCCTCAGACTTGCATTTAAGCAAAAATCACGAGTTTTTCTCTGTATATTGAGCGTTCTATTAGAAACCTAAAGAGTCAAATGTCAATCATTCATTCCTTTCTCAATAGGTAATAAGCATAAACATAATTAATGACTTAAAATGTAATTCATGCGTCATTAAAGTGAATAATCGTGCATACTGCTCAAAAGTATAGTTAAACTTATAATCATCATAATTCAATGCAGAATGCAAATAAAACTCATTAAAACACATGAATTAATATCAATAAAATGCACACTTTTGAGTCTGAACAGTCGTTCATATAGTATTTCAAAATTCAAAAAATTATAATAATTGTCCAAGCATTCTTGATTTCTAAAATAGAGATTTTCAACTGAAATACCTTCTTCAGGAATAGAATGTGAAGTGCTTGGAAAATCTTCAACATTCTCTATCTGAGACTGATAAACAACTAATCTCAAATTATCTTCGTTTTGCACTTGTGAAGTCTCTTGTTGCTGATCGACATACTCTTTTACAGCTTGCAAATCAAGAGATTCTTCTACAGTTTATTCCTTTGAGACTGTTGGAGGACTGTCATGCTCTTGAAACACATGTTTTACACACAAGTCATTCATAGCAAAACTTGATCGATTTGCTGGAATAGAATCAACAATAAATAGGGACTACTGAGACACAGTCACTTCTCTTTTCTCAAAACTATCAATCACCTTTTGAAAACATCTCAATTCAAAAGATGAGAGAAAGGTTTTACCTATCCACAAGCCCTCATTATCACTCTCATTGTTGACAGACTGAGAACTATCACTCGAAGTATCTGAACTGATTACTTCAACCTGTGTCCGTGCAATGGTGGCTTTAAACTAATCTTCAACCCTACTTTTGAGTGTGAATCTTTCTGAAGTTGATGGTTGTGGATGGATGAGTTTAGTCTTCTTAACTAGAGTGAGCTTTTTATGTTTTTAACTAGAGTGAGCTTTTTATGTTTCCTTGCAGCAGCTCTTGAAGTCTCTCCAATTTCAAACCTAGTGAACGGTGTTATCGATTCAGCAAATGATTTTAACACATACTATTTAGCACACTTGATGTTGTGTATCTTTTCTCCTTGAGACCGTAATCTTAGATACCAATTCTCTCTTTCTGCATTCTATCTCCTATACAACTACTTCAAAAACCTCAAGAGAGAAGTCATACATTGACTTCAATAAGTCTATCTCTTGCTTAACCTTGTCGATTTTCACCTACCATGTTCGCAAGAGTAGTGGTGGAACTTGAATGATCTTCTTCCCGCAAGCCATTGCTAAGTTACTGTGAGTCAAGCTTCTTCTGCTTCTTCGTACTAGAAATTTGCTCATGAAGACTAGGGCAAAGGGATTTTAGAATTTAAGCCTTATATGCTAAGAGATTGGGGGTTAAGGTTGTCAAATTTTTATAATCAGATCTAACTTAAAGATTTTTCCTATTCAATACTACCTTAACTTAAGTTGTCACGTGTATTTCACGTGGAAACATTAAAACGCTAGAAAACTAAAGGAGTCTTCATTAAAACTCCGGAGAGTTATGACAAAAGATCGAAACTCCTTAGTCTTAAATAAGAACAACTTAAACTCAAAAAGTCTCCAAGGATGAACTAGAACTGTGGATCTTCTAGGGTAAATAATACATTTTAAATGCATAGATCCTATTCAAAGTCTAATTTTAATTTTAATTTGAACTCATTAAAAATTTAAACAATTAAGTATTTTCTCCCCTTTGAGAATAGCTTGCTCCCCTTAGAATAGAGCTATCCCAAAATATTTTATTATATTTTAAAAAAAACTTTCAAAACATAAAATTAAGAAAACATAATCAAAATAGCTATATACTATTACGTATTAAATATTAGTTTTGATATTTTTAATCTAATGGCTGCACTAATCATCAACACATCAAAATAGAACATTCTCAATCTAAAAGCGATGCAAAAATAATATTCCCTAATCACATGATTTAGAATGATGAATGATTTAAATATACTTCATTCTAACAGTTAACGTAGTAAAGTAATTTCAGTATCAGCATTTTTTAAAAACATTAATATGGCTAGCATTTTTAAACACAGTTAATCACAAATTAAATTAGTCTTAGTTCACACTTTCTATTATACCCATGTAACGAGCTTTGGGTCAACAATCCTAGATCAATTGATCTTAGGTTGTTGGGTTTTGAGAAACTCAGTACATCGAGTTAATTACCCTATTAGACATAATTGCCAAAGTATAAAAGGTCTGAAAGACTTTTCATTAAATTCAAAAAATTTATACCAATAGTTAGAAAGATTGTTTACTAAATAAATCTTAGTTGTTATACTAATTAACTCCATTACTGAAATTTAACACACTCTATATATCATTAGTCTTTAATCAATACTAATTATCAATCCTTAGCTAATCCTTATGCCAGTTAAATTTAACTAAATCCTAAATTAATCTTCAAATCACTTAATTCAAGCCTATAATTAATTTTTATACACTTAATTTGGGTAATCCTTAAGAATCACATTTTTGAAACGCCTAATTATAGTCCTTACTTAATATTTTAATAAATCATGTTAAAATCCTTAATTAATTAATTAATTACTTAAATTGAATGATCCTTAAACATTAAAATCACCTAATCACTTTGTTAAATTCTTAATCAATCCTTAATTAATGTAGCATCAAAAATCACTTATTTAAGACAATGGAAAGTACATAATCAGCAAATTAAACATCCAATTGATCTTTAACCACTAAATCACTAAATTTAAATCATAATTTAAACTCTTAACTTAAAACATGGTGGTTCTAAGCCCAACATGTAGGCAAAAAGAAAAAGGAAAGGGGTTAAGGAGGGGAGGTCGAGGAACCCCAAAAATCCACCATTGCATTTTGTCATTCATTCATCTAAACAATATATAGTGCTTGACAAACCAATCGAGTTCCCTCCTGTAGCCATGCGTGAGTCATCTTCAGGTCATTGGGTTCCATATCTCCTATGTATGAGCAACCACCATCGACAGTAGGAAATTAATTTAAGTAACCGTCTTTATTAAAGCATTAGTCCAAAATGTTGGTGGAAGGTGGGCATGTTGAAGATGACAACTACCCACATGTTGGCAATTTGGCGATTTTTGTAATTGATGGCACAATTTTGTTCAAATGTGTGGGGGTAAGTCTAGTGTTCGAAACTGTTGAGTATTATGTTTCGATGATGAATATTTGTTTAATCTTTAATGAATATTTGATGCTAAATATTTTTAGTATTTAATTATTACTGAAATTATTCTAAAAACGTTATGGTGATTTTTGCTTAATTATTTAACACTTGTATTTTCGATTTAGGTTAAGTATTTAAGTTAGTGGATTAAGTATATTAATTTTAAGAACACTTAAGTTTGAAATTCGAAGGGGTACAACT
>JAMKPZ010015814.1:0-22540 GCA_024699675.1 Amphibolis antarctica | reverse complement strand
CTGCGCTGGACATGTACGTACCTATGCATGCATGTTCTGATATATATATACATATATGTAATTAATTGTGTATATATATATATTAATATTCCATGCATGCAGCCGCCGTCCAAGGTGAAGGTGGTGGATATGAAATTCGAGAACATCCGAGGAACCTCGTCCACTCCAGTCGGAATCACCCTCAAGTGCAGTAAAGCCGTGCCATGCCAAGGTGTGGTCTTGAAGAACGTTCATCTCACCACTTCCGGTGGAGGGAAGGCACAGGCGGAATGTTCCAATGTTAAGGTCACTGGTGACACTGCCGCTGTTCCTTCCTCATGCACCTAACAAGTGTGTGTGTGTGTATATATATATATATATATATATATATATATATATTCACACGCGCACGCCCTAGCTATTGGGATCGAGATCGAATAAATTAATGTTGCGGCATCACCTGCAGATTAATTACATATCGATCTTTCGAGCTTAATTTGAAGCGGCATATATATATGTATATAATTTCGATGTATCTTTTTGGGTTATGATCCCCACTATAATTAAGAGCTATCGCTGCTATGAACCTTGCAATACAGGGCGAGTTTATCTTTCTCGTCATGTCTTATTGTGTTTTCCTGGTACATCGCCATCGAATCCTCTTCGATCCTTCTCCTTCTCCACCTTCTTTATTACCACATCGTATTTCATCTTTATTACAGCACCCAAGCCTGCCTTCCCTTCCATTGTTTCCACATCTACCATCAAGAACACGTGATTAAATTTTGGCACCCAAGCCTGCGCGCACCCGCTTGGTACCATTGTCTCCAGGATTTTTTAAGAAGTTGTGGCTTCAATGCAAGCAATACTGATCCATCCTTATTCCTCAAGCTTCAGCCTTATCATGTCCTAATCTATGTCAACGACATACATATCACCGGTGAAAACACACCTATATTACTAATTAAATTTATTTCTCATCTTTGTTTTACATTAATTTATTAATTTTACTTCACTTAAATTTACATGATATCAAAGTTAATTCATACATATATTGGAAAAGATAATCTCACGCCCAAAACTACTTTACCTTTCAAGTAACATTTATCTTTCTTTTTTTCTCTATAACAGATAAAGCTAGTTACATATGAGCAACTCACCGTTACATTAATCATATTTTCTATATCTAACTCCTTGTAATTAAGAATCATTTAATCTTTTCGTATGCATATCAGTACAGTTGAGCATCATTTTTTTGAAAAAAAAATCCATATATACGAACCAAGATGTGGACATGCAATTTCTTCTCTATCAGTACACATCTCCGCTTCATCCATTCTAATATTGTCTTATACATCGTCGTTTTCTTTAATAAGAATATCACACTTGTCACATGTAATATAATTCAACATAACCCCGTATACATTATTCTGGTTAACATGTAATTTGTAAGTAATGTACGTTCTATAAATGATACCAAATGAATAATAAATCATACGTTTGATTAATTTGAACTTTCATCCCTTTTTTATCTAGGACTGTCTACAATCCTATTTTTTGCCTAATATAAATGTATATGTTTAATATTACATTTTTTATACGTAAATAATATATTAATAGCATGCATTAATTACCTACTGACCTCAAGTTGAATACCTCACATAACTAGAGGTATATATATGATTCAAAAACTTGAAATTGTGAGAGATACGTGTGTGTATATATATATGGTACATTAATTTGCATTATCATAATCGATGTTGATTAAGTACCTTACACGCAAACATCAACAATGATCAGACGAAGAATTGGAGGATAATCGATCGATCACCTCCGCTATCTCCTCTTCCAATCGTTGATGATGCCTTTAACCATTATCATACTTAATTAAGTGGAGGATCGAATTACTGCTGGTTTTAACGCGCGCTTGTAATTTCATCTGCGGAATGCAATGGTGTTGCAGACAGACTTGCTGCCACTGGCATCAACGAGGCTCATCAATCTTTTTATTCTCGCTTTGTTTAACAAAATTAATTGACTAAGTAAATTTGAAATTCATGTTTTGTAGGTTAATACGATTTTTAAGGTAAAAAAATCTTTTATTTATTTATTTCGTCGATAACTTCAATGAAAATCTATAGTATTATTATAATATTTGTTAAAATATATATTCTATACAGTAAAAACCTTATTTTTAAATGAAACTTCTCACTCGGCTTCCTTGTCGTCCAGGCGAGAAGCCAATATTTGCTTGATAGACAAGGAGTGCCTTCTTACAAACGGTCTTTTTGATGACCAGCTTCTTTCCCTTAGCATATGTTTGGGTGGACGTTTTTGAGTTAAATTTCACGATTTTTTAGAAATTATATAATTTATAGTGAAAAAGTGATGATGATATTTTTTAAAAAAAGTTGTGATAAATAATGAATAAAATATTTAAAGAATAATGAATAATATTTATTATAATAATGTGATAATAATATTTTTTTGAGAGTTATGATGAATAATAAATAAAATATATAATAGAATAATGAATAGTATTTAATATATTAACATAATGATAGTATTTTTTGAGAATTATAATGATAATATTTTTTTTAAGAATTATCACATATATTGATGTACCAACAACACATGCTTAGTTGGTACTTTTCTTGTTAGCCTTGTCATTTCTTTCTTTTCGTTTATATGTTTTGCTGCGTCGTTATTTCTCTCATTTTCTCACAAGGTCTTTCTTGTGGTGTACTTGACATTTTCATTTGGACTCCTGCCCTTTATATATAGATCAGAGATATTGATAATAATAAAAAGTGGAGGGTCAAATTAAAGGAGAAAGATATATATGACATCGATCGTCTTCGATATTTAATTTAATTAGTTGCAGCAAGAGCAGATACATTCAATAAATTTGAAGACCAATGATCAACGTGAGTCAAATCGACCAGAACGTTGACAGACCACATGCAAGAGTGGGACGAGGATCACAATTATTAACTATTGGTGTTTATATATATATACACCACCCGTGCGAAGGGCCTGTCTCCTTATTTTTGTGACCGACGACTTGCATGCGCACCATTCATTCCAAACCGCGCGCTCCATTGAAGCTCTGGAGTACGTACGTAGAAATTAGAGAAGAGTTGGAATGGAAGGAGAAAGATGCATGAAAATCTCAGATAAGTTAGTTAATTAAGAAGCAGGGTGCATGGGAGCGATATATATACACGTATATATATACGTACTTGTCGAGCTTGTGATCGATCTAGTGCAAGTAGTAGGCGAAGAAGGAGAAGACGGACGCACAAACAAAAGACCCGACCATCGGGAAGACGGTGGCGGATCCACTGGTAGGGGCGGTGGCCGGGGACTGGTCGTCGGCCACCGCTGCGGCTACCGTGGTAGCTGCAACGACGACAGCGCATGCGATCTTCTTGGTCTCCATTGGTGGATGGGTTGGACGTACGGTCGGAAGGAGGAGTGGTTTGTACTTTATATAGGACGGTCGTTTGCTAATGATTGGGCGATGGGGTCGGTTCCCTATTTTGATCCCTGGGGTTTGGCCGGATCAGGTGGTAGGACGCCGGAGGAGGAGGAGGAAGAACGCGTAGGCGCCTTGCAAGCAAGCGGTCGTCGTTGGAGCTTGGGTCGACCGTTTACCTTTCTTGGAAACCAGGCTACCCGAGCCTCCAATTGGTTAATTCAAGCAGCCATTGTTTCTTTTATCCATTATTATATTATGATAATTTACTGTATTAGTAACATTTTGAACTTAAGGAGGTGCTCGTGCCGGGTGGAAATCAGAGAAAAAATTTTAAATTTTTTAGTAATATAAATACCACCGTCTGATATTTCTTACCATCCCTTATTCGAAAAACAACAAGACTGCTCGCTCCTCCTCGAAAAGATTGGGGCGAGCAACGACCTACTCCTCATCTGGCGCCTAAGTCACAACCCTCGTCTGAACTCTTGCTGTATCGTCGTCATCGTAACCCATTAGTTCCCTCTTTTACCGCTACCGTCCCCATCGCCACAATCGTTGCAACCAAATTGTTATTTGTTCCTCTGTCTTCGATGTCATGCCTCTTCTTCTATCTCTAAAGTCACTTATTCATCCAATAGTAATGTAGGATAAAAGAGCTTTTTAAATTTTTACGATGAATGCACGTGTAGAACAATTGAATTTAATTTATATTAAGGATATACCAGTAGAACAATTGAATATTTAGTTTTAAATATTTAAACTTATTTCTTTAAGCTATTAACTATGTGGTTGGAATTTATATGAAAATTTTTAAACAAGTTTTATAAAATTTTTAGATTTTCCATGACACACACAGATGACATTTCTAAATTTTCTTTTTTCTTAAATTTTACTTTCTTTTACCTTTTCCCTTTCTTGAATTTCGTTTTCCTTAATTTCCAAACCACACAAACGAACCCTAAAATTATAAATTTTAGTAAAAAGTCTTTTTAACTATTAAGATATCATTGACAGGAACAACCAACAACATTCGGACGCTATCCACGAGGAGACACATTTTAACCATGATCTTTTATGTTAGAGGTATTAATTAGCGTTAATTTTAATTCAAACTTCTGCCATAGTTCAAACCCATTCATTCAGTTCCGAAACACGATCAGCATCGTCAACCTGATCGATCTCCTTCACCTGCTCTTTTATATGGTATTCAATAGTTGTTGCAGTGTTTGTACGACAACCCATTCGATTCATTAGAAATTGCCGAAGAAAACTACGTACAATGACAAATTTGGGAAAGATCGAGTTAGCAAATTAAAGGAAGAGATCGAGGAGAAGCGGAAGAATATATGCTTACGTGAAACATCAGTTTGTGTACAATCAATTATTTTTAAGATTAACATGCAATTTTAAACATGCATGATACAATGATTTTTATATAAAATGTATGATTATATATAATCCTAAAACATACTATTTACAGAAATAATATACTAAAATTCATATATAATTCAACTAATTTAAGGAGAGAGGATGGACAAAAGCAGAAAATAAAAGGTCAAGTGAGAGGGTAAATGCGCGTGATTGCAGACTTTTCGTTCAAAAGGAACGAAAAATTCGAACATTTCAATTTTTACATGATAAAAAGTGAAAGAATTATTTTTAAAACTTTTTTTTGTATATAAATTAGGAATTGCTTTTAATTTCCTCACTTTACAAGTATATAAATTTCTTTTGAAATGAGTACGACATGTTTTAAATCACATATTGTATATTCGAAAGTGAATGAAAATCAATAATAAATATTTTTATTTTGACAAAACGTATTTTTTAAAAATAAGTTGTCTTAGTCAGTGTCATATTCTATCGGAAAAAAATGATTTTTTCGGTTAAAAGTCGGAAGAATAGTTCGCGTTTTGATAGTGTCATATTCATACACATGTTATGTTGAAAAGTTAAACTTATTTTACTAAAAAGCGAAAGAATAGGATCAATGTTGTTAAATCTTATTTGTGAAATCTGAAGAGCACTATTTCGTGTTTTTTTATATTATCTTTGGCACAACGTACCTCGTTCTATATTTATTTTCTGTATTTTTCTCTTCGAAGAATCAAAATCGTTACATTATACGGATAGTAACATGATGCAGTTGGTGAAATAAGAAATTAAAAAGTTTCGAATTTTTTAAGAAAAAAATGAAATATTAATAGAGAATAAAGAAACGACCGTTGGAAGAATTAAACCCCTGTGTGGCTATGATGTCACGTGTACTGGCGCAACGGTCAAGCCTGGCACCGTGTGGACCGTTTCATCCGCGTTCCAGCTGTCCGCGTTGCGCGTGGGCCCCACGCCAAACCACCCTATAAAATCCCCGCTAGCTTCCCTCTTGTAAACCACGAATTCACGACATTTTTATTTTCGAAACCCTAGATTTCCCTTTTCCCTTCTCCACCTCATCACCTTACGGTTTCTGAAGGCTGATGGCTCGCGTTGGCGCTGCGGTTTCGGCCTTGGTGGTCTCCATGGCCTTCTTCGTCTTGGCAGCTGTGTCTTCTGCTCAGGACGTCATGGCCCCTGCCCCTTCTCCCGACGCCGGGGCGGCGTTTGGGGTCGCGGCTTCGGGCTCGTTGGTTCTCTGCTCTCTGGTTCTCTCCTTCCTCGCCCCGCTCCTCCTGTCGTCGCACTAGATTCGAGTGCTTGCATCCGCTGATGCTGCTTTTCGTCTATGTGCTGGAAAAGAGTAGGCTGATTTATGGATTTTATTTTCTTTCTTAGACAAAGAAAGAGAGGGGGTGTGCGATGGTGAAGTGGTCGCGTTTGTTATTTTTTAGCTACTTTGTTATTCCATTGGTGTCATGTCGCTGGATCATTGTTGGATTGCGGCTATGCTTATTACCTAATAAAATTGATTCTTTTATTTTTCATAAATGTTTCATGTGTACTCATGCTTTGGTTCGATTTGTGGGTGTGATATGTTTCTCCTGTTCTATTATTGTCACAAGCTTGAAATGATTACGCTGCTTGATCAAGTTTGATCGGTTGGTTGTCTTCGTTCGTCTGTTTCCTTCTGATGAGCTTCCTCGTTCCTAATCAGAAACGCTTATATGATTGAAATAAGACAGCAAATAGCAGTTCCTTTTCCGTGGGTCTGGTCCCGATGTATGTGCTAATTTTGATAAAGTTAATAATAGATTAACGAGTTTGGAGTTTATATTTTTTGAATTTTTTTTAATTTTCCTTTTTAATAGTTACTCTGAAAATTTTTATTGTTATTATATTTATTAAAAAATATATTTTATACAGTAAAAAATCCTGTATATTATGTGCTAATCGTCGTTTAGATTTATGAAAGTGTCGCTTCGATCAGTGGCAAGCTGACCTCTTCCTTCTCACAACGCAAGAAATCCGTAAAATAAACTCATTGGCGAGAATGTTTTTCCATATGTAATTTGATGCAGAAGTTCTTGCCATTGTTTTTGTGTAAAATCTATGGTCAACGAAGGTATACATGTATATCCTAGTCCAGAAACATACGTGTCGCTCTTATCTCTTGTAATGAATGGTTAGTTAGTGGTGGTTTGATATATCGTTTTATCTTTCGATGTGCGGTTGAATCTAATAATCAAATAGACTGAAGTATCATTGGGAGAAATGATGTGCCAATCAATAAAATCATTTTTACTTTTATTTTTTAAAATTGTTACTCCCAATCATGATCCGGGATATTCTAGTCCTTGTAGTCGAAATTTTATTGGTATACATTTTAGTTGTGATGTATTGGTGAGATTTAGTAGACGAAATTTTGTCTTCTATATCTAACGAACATAGATATAAGATTTAGTTGTGATGTATTGGCTGTCCTGGCTTTGTTAGGTTCGCATGAGCTGTAAGTGTGGATTTTATCTTATAAAAAAATTAATTTTACTTATGATAATGATATAAGATTAATTTTCACATTTATATTTGTTTGTAAATTTCTTATTATAATATTTTATATAACGACGACTTATATGTAAATTTTACCTCACTATTTTTCAAACAGCAAGCAAAATACAATCCAGGCTGCTCCACCACCACCCCTGCTTCCGAAACCCTCTTCACAGGTCACATCCGTGCTTTCTCAAATCGCCGGCATCCTTGACTTTTCCCAGAGAAGAAAGGGTTCAGTACCGACGCGATCAACGGCGTGCGAGTGCCATGTTCGAAGACCTGGTCATCTCGGGGGAAAAGTATTATCGGAGCGACCCATGGCTAGCGCTCGTCATGTCTGTGAATCTCATCCATTTCTATATAAATAAATACCAGCACCACACCCACGATGCCATCTATAGCCAAAGCTACCAATTCTTCTTCAACGATCAAGTCTCCATCACTCATGGGTGCTCATCTGAGACTCTCCTCCCGTGCAACCACGGTGGTCCGCTGCTTTTGCTTTTTGCGTTCTTTGCGGAACCATCCCCGGTGCCCGGGGCTGCGGCGGAGGTGTCCCCGTCGGCAGTGTTCCTCTGCTGCTCGTCGGTGGTGTCCGTCCTTGCCCCTCTTCTGTTCTTCGGGCACTGAGCGGAGGATGGAGAGGAGCATTCAAGCGTACTAGTTTAAAAAATGTATAATAATTATATAATAATTATGTGATTAAAATTTCTATAACGATAATAATATTAAAAATAATTTTAAAAGCTAAAAAGTTAAAATTAAACGGAAGATCGATCGGAATTGTACCATTCTCGTTGTGTGAAGTTTTGTGTTTTCGAGGATTTGTACGTCGGAAAAGTAAGAAAAATAATAAAAAATATAAAAATTAATATTTTTAAAGATATAAATCCTTTAAATTTATTTATTGTTTGCTTGTTTTAGATTTATTTATTGTTTAGTTAAATGATTCGTTTCTGTGAAAACAAAGTCGATAGACCTAACGCTTACATCTTGTTGCCGTCGGTGAATGGTGGGCACGTGATTAGTTAATATTTTTCTCTATTTTTTACACTACTATCATCTTCGAAGCATTACTGACAATGACATATGTTTTATTTACGGTGAGTTTGTTTATGAGATAAAATTTAAAAAAATAAAATTTATATTTTTTAAAAAGTATATAATTTATGATGTAAATATTTTAATATAATTTTTAAATTTAAAATGTTAAAATTATTTGTTAAATGATATTCTAAAATATTGTGGTGTATAGTAAAAATAGAAATACATAGTGAACAATTTATAAACAAATAGGACTTTCGTTATTTGAAAATTTGTTTGATGATATATTTAACTTTTTTACTTATAAATTTGTTAGTACTTCGTATAATTTATTGTAGGTTTTGTTCTATTTTCCCACTCCAACACTCTTGGAGCGGGAAAAATCAATTTTCTATCACTCTAGTGAATACTTTTTTTGGATACGTTATGTTGCTATTTGATTTGATTTTCTCTCAATACTACTTGAATCGCTTGAACTTCCAAGTACCACTGGAAATCCTTAGTACCACTATAAATCTTTGGCACTAATGAAACTTTCTCTTACTACCACCTGAATTTCCTTTAAGCATTATCAAAACATTTTCTGCATCATCGAAATTTCCTATATATGCCACCGGAACTTCTTCTGCATTATCAAAATTTTCTTTGCAAACCATTAGAACTTCATTTGTACTACCAGAATTTCTTCTATGCATTGCCTGAACTTCATCTGCATCACCGGAATTTTCTTTGCAAACCACTGGAACTTCCTCTGCAAATCACTAGAAATTCCTCTACAAACTATTAGAACTTCCTTTGTGAACCATCAGAATTTCTTCTATACTATTGAAATTTTCTTTACACACTACTGGAACTTCCTTTGCACTATCGAAACTTCTTCTACATCACTGGAATTTCATCTACGAACCACTGAAACTTCCTTTGCACTATCGAAACTTCTTCTACATTATTGGAATTTCATCTACGAATCACTGAAACTTCCTTTGCACCATCGAAATTTCCTCTACATACATTCTGAACTTCTTTTACACCATTAGAATTTCCTTTATGAATCACCAGAATTTCCTCTGTGAACTACTGAAACTTTCTCTGCACCATCAGAATTTCCCTTACACATTGCCTGAACTTCCTCTACACCACTGGAACTTCATCCAAGCATCACTGAAACTTCCTCTAATGAACCAGTACCACCGAAACTTCCTCCAACCTTTTTTTTGATTTATTTTTGAAAAATTTAGATTGTTGTTTCTTTTTAGAATTCATAGAAATTCTTTTTTTATTTTTTAAAAATTATATATATTTGTTTATTTTAATTAAATTGTAAAAGATTATTATGTAAAATATATGTAACTTTTAGGTGAATAATTTTAAGATAAGATGAGAAGAAAGAGTAATTTTAATAATAGAATAAGTAAATTAAAAAATATAAATATTATAATAAAGTTAAAAATACTTTTACATGTTAGAAGTAAAGAGAAATGAATGATGCTAAAAGAAGAATATGCGGAAAGTAAAGAATTATAAAGAACATATTAGACATGTCAATGGATCTTATTGGACCCATGTGATTCAATTTTTTTTAGGTACGTCACTATTCATTCCATGTCAAGTCATATTCTGTTTTGGTGATCCAAACACAATTCACTAATTTGATTGGGTACGGTTTAAAATGTTTAAATTATTTTTTATTTCATAAAAATTAAAATAATTTATAAATACTAAAAGATGATTAAAGATAGAATTTAAACTTATAATCATATATCACTTATTAACAAATTAAAGTAAAAATTATGTATAATATATATGACTAAATAAAAGTATATTAAAAAAATAAAATTTTTAAAAAGTACAAAATTATTTTTCCGCGTTACATGTTGAAAGCAAGTTACGCCAAGAAACATTAAGATGTGATTTAAGTACAGCCCATCTAATCATGTACTTAACGACATGACATAGTTTCACGATATTAAGGTGGTATTTGTGATTTTAAAATTAATGAGAAATTATGTGAGATGGTAAAAATAATAGTAATTTTTTTAATATTTATTATTATTAATTACTAATTCTAAAAATACAGATACTTTATAAATCATGTCAGCACACTGCACACCTGTAGAACATATCAAAGAAAACTAAAATTTGCGAGCACTCCGTAATTTTTTATTTAAAATACCCACTTTCGTCAGATGAATGAATTGGATCAAACACTAGTCGGCGAAAAAGAGGCCCGAGACGAAAAACCGAAGGTTGTAGAATGGGGCCTATTCGGCCCATATTGCAAAGTCCAATCCTTCGGCCTTACTGCCTTTCATTTGATTCGTCCCCCACCCCCTCAGCGCAAAAGCCGACGCTCGACGACAGCATCGCCGGAGTCCTGAGCTTTCCATCATTGTAGTTGCTCGTTCTGCAAAATCCTTCACGTCATGGCTCTGCCACCACCTTCGCTGCAATTTGTAGTATTTCAGAAGCCACCGAAGGCAACAGCCCTATTCAAATCCCCGTCTGCAAGCCTCGCCCAGAACCCCCCTCCAAGGAGATGCCTGAGGTGCAGCACACTCTACCACCCCGCCGCCAACTCTCCCACCGCCTGCTCCTTCCACGGCCACACGACAGGTGGATTTCCCACCTCCTCTTCCCGTCCACCCTTCATGCACGCCAACTGATCGACTTAATGTGCAGCTGAAAAGGGCCTCTTCTCCCTGGCGCCGCCCCACCAAGGAATCGACGGCGAATGGACCGATGACAGTGGGGTCATCGTGTACAAGTGGAACGACGAGGCGAATCGCCCCAACACGGGAAGGCCCAACTGGAAGAGGAGGTGGAGCTGCTGCGCCGAGTATGACGAGCATGCCCCCCCGTGCCGGCGGGGATGGCACGTCTCCTACGACGATGGCTTCACCCTATACTAGTAGGCTCTCTCAATCGTGCGTTTGGGTAAAGTTTTTTAAAGTTAAATGAAATTTAAGTTCGAAGATGTAAAATAAATTAAAAAAGAGTTATATAATAATTAGTACGGTAAATAGTTTGGATGATATGGCTTACACACACCCATATGCTAAATAATAAAATATTTAAAAAATTATACTCCTCGTCAAGATAATGCTTTGAAAACTCTACAGGATATCGTACCAAAAGATACCAATTTTGGTTTAAACTAGTTGAAAAGACGATGATATCATCGTAATGTTATCACTTAAATATATCCATAAATAGGCTGAGCTAGTCAGTTTTTTAAATTTAGAAATAATATAAAACGACAGATCTTAAATTTACGCTTATATTATTAATCACTGAATTGTATATTATACTCAACAACCACTTAATTTACTTCCAACTTTCGAGAAGGTAAAATCTATTAATATTATTTCTTATTTGTATAAACTACAACATTATAAAATAAGAGAGCATATGATTGGGTATCAAAATTACGAAGAAACCATACACTAATAAATGTAGTTTAGTTTAAAAAGACGTTGAGGTTTCATGTTGCTCGTTGTACAGCATTTGCGTGTATACCTGTAGAGTGTATTTGTTTAAGATGTGAGATTAAGTGAGATGAGATGAGATTTATTTTTTCAAGGAAGTTACACGATGTAAACTTTTTGTATAGTATTTTTAGTATAAAATGTTAAAATTATTTGATATATATTATTATATATAATTGAAATGCATAATAAAATATAAAGATACATGATAATAACCTCTTGAACAAATAGGGTAATTTGCGAGATATCCAATAACACAGACGCTCAATTGAAAATTCAACTTGATAACTGAGTACAGCACCTTTTAAATAGATCAAACCCACAACCACGAACCACTCTCATCTGTCTCCGTTATCTGCAAAAGAGGATGAGCAATAGTCAGCTGATAATATTTTCTTTTCTTGTCTTGTCTTATCGCATTGCAATAAAGCCCATAATATTTCCCTAGATGAGTGGGTTGGGCCTCACCCGACCTATCAACAACGTAATGCTGCTCTTTCTCACGCGTGCCATGCAATACCTTAATCTCGTTTGTTTCTATTCTATTTATTATAAAATTAGTTTTAAAAATTACAAAAAGTCAAAATTAAAAGTAGTAAAATAAATAGAATTAAATTTTATAATAAATTATGTAATAGAAATTTTTATATAAAAATAATAATATATGAAGATTGATGTGAAACTAGAATGTTATTATTACTGTGCTATAGTTATTTAGATGGGATATAAGAAATCACAATAATTTTATTGTGCGTGTTATAATAAACGATTATTATTGTGGGTGTTGAGATTAATGTAGGGACGAACAAAATTTGGGTAATTAGGGGTGGCAACAAATTAAACTCACTCTCTCATGCGATTTATGAGATCCCGATCGAATCATGGCAGAAGGTCTTCAAGTGTCTGACAAATGAATTCGGCATGGTCATTTCTCTGGTAAACGATCTTTTGGTATGGGTACTTTCATATTTTCCCATAATTATGTAAAAGACAAATAATTTTACGGATGTTAGCGTAAAATAATTTAACAGATATCAGTTGATTCAGTTCTTCATTTAAAGTCTTAAAATTTGTCAATTTCTTTTAAATCAGAAAAAAATTAAATAAATAACTCAAATAACTTAAAATTTTAATGGATATTTTGTTATATATTAATTAAATATGTAAATATATTTTATTTTGTTTGAAAATTAATTTAAAAAAATAAAATGATGCCCTTGAAAATGGTTGCACTAAAAAGATCTTATTTAAGGTTAACTTCTGTAAAATTAAGGTTAAGTGAATAGAATCGAATCGATAATAATAATAATAATATTAAAAATAATGTTTTTTAAAAAAGTCGAAACCACGGCGGCAGCGGCAAAGAAGCCGATTCCTCGTCACTCGCCACGCCACGCCACGCCATTCCATACGTAACCTCGCCCACTCCTTCCCCCTTTTTCCGGAGCCCATCCGGTACCCTGCACTGTACCCGTTCCAGAGTCACCTCCTCCTCTCTATCAAGCTCCGTGCTCAGCGAACTCCTCCCTCCTCGCTTCCGCCCTCGGCCCGATCGCCATGGACTCCAACCTCACCATCGCGCTTGCTCTCTCCCTCGTCGGCGGCCTTAGCACTTCCATCGGTATTGATCATCCTACCTAGCTCAAGCTTTGCTAATTTTTGGCTAACTTGTGATGGACGTCCTTCGTTGTGACTTGTGGATGGGCGTCCTTGATTTTTCTCATAATTTTAGTCTTTTCTTTGGGCTTTCGGCGGTTGCTGATTCTGTTGTGTGGGACCGATAGGTTTTCTGTTTGAGGACTGTGTACCTATCTGATTGTGTTCACGGACGACTAGTGAACGCTATGAGTTGCATTTATTTTAATTCCTCTTCGTGTCTCTCGATGTTTGTTTTGTATTTTGTAGTGAATTTTTACATGCTGACGCATTCAGGAAGATGTGATACTATCGTGATTTTGTTTGTAGTGACCATTCGTGCTTCGTGTTTTGTTTGTGCAAAATTTCACTGCTTACCAATAGTCGATATATTTACGTCCATCGTCGTAACTAGCTAAATTTAAAGTTTGTACAAATTTTCACTGATTTTGTTTCCTATTCTTGGAATTTGAGCAATATGGTGTACCTGAACATTTATACGTTACTAAATCACACCAATTCTTATGAAGATTGTGTTGGTACTTCATTGTGTTGCATTTGGAGTGATACATATCCTTAGCACGTTGTTCTTACTAGCCCTTATTGCTTAAATTTTCATATATCTTGGAGTGACCTTCTCCCTTCCATTCATCTTGTTTGTTGGGATTCAATTCTTGACATATTAGCCATAGTCATTATTAAGGCAAAAGACAATGTTGAGGCAGTGCTCCCACAAAACGCATGAAGTGAGTGGTAAAAGGCAAAGTGATGAGTTGATTGAAACAAGGTGATGATTTACAAACTTATAAATTTTAAATAAATAAAGATATTGAGTGATATATCATAGTTGAATACCAAATAAATTCAAGATTTACTCAACAGTCAACACTAAGATAAGAACATTAAACTTCAAAAATAAGTTCCTAAAACCAAAACCTAAAGCTACTAGTTGACTAGTCTACAAAAGACTAGAGTTGAGATAAATACTAAATAGTTAGGTAAAGAATAAAACATCATCAATCATCATTGTAAATCACATTCAATAAGGCATCAAAGGCATTCTAAGAGATAGGTGACTGAGGTGATGTCCAAGGATTCTTCTTGATTGAAGACTATCACCTTAGCTAGTCCTTAGGTGAGAACCCCTTGCTTCACCTCAGTTGACTAGATGAGTTGCCTTAATAACATTAATATTACCAGATGCTGATTCCCAAAGGGACTTGTGATAGTCATGGACCAGATGAGCATCCAAAGTCTTCTTACCAATTGTTAAAAACCCAATGGATTTACATGGATCGTATTGTTCACAATTTTCAATCTATTAAATAGTGTATGTAGTAGTTTTCTATGCTGTGGTGACTATTGTTGGGGATCAGGTTTGCAATCTTGGCTCTTAGGATATCCGTTCTGTTATCGCTGAATCTTGTAGATTATCTGAAACAGGTGCAATGTTTGTTGTTATGAATCAGGCTCCAAATCTCAAGGCACTTGGTCTATTGCAGGTAATGCTTTATTCAATCACTCAACACTGACTTTTTTCCATCTGCCTCTCTCTCTTTATGCTCTGCATTGTTTCTAACATTATCATGATTCTCTTCATAGGGATTTGCTGCTGGCCTTATGTTGAGCATATCATTTTTTGACTTGGCTCATAATGCTCTGAACAATATTGGCTTCTTGAAGGGAAATCTTTGGGTTAGCTGCTTCTCAACATTGCATGGTTGATTACCAATGAAAAGTGGCTTATGTTTTCCTGTCCTCAATCTTTCTCCCTGCTGTGTAATATAATTGTACATTGTGTTTTTAACAATACTCACTATAGCCTTTTATCATAATGCAGTTTTTTGCAGGAGTCATTTTATTTGCTCTAGTTGTCAGTTTCATTCCAGAACCAACATTTGTCCCAAATTCAAATACAAATGACAAAAAGGTGTGGTAACACTCGATGCTTTTGTTTTTTATCATTCTGTTCTCACTTATTCTATTTAAGGTGAATGCAGAAAGATAGTGATGAATCAGGTAAAGACTTGATGAAGAAGCATCGTCGTCAAGTATTTTTCAGTGGAATCATCACAGCAATTGGTACTCTTCATTATGAAGTTTCTTCTGTGAATCCTATTTTTTTCTTGATCAATCTCTTGGAGATTTTCCATTCATTTTAGTTTTACTTCATTGTGTCCTTGATATACATGATTTGACCAATTATTCACCATTCTATCTGCAACTATGTTTTTGATGGTCGTGCTAGAATCAAAGGCACATTCTATTTCCACACATAAGATGAATTCCAAAGCTTAAACTGCAGGAATGAAAACAACTTATGTGGTTATGCTGATGCAGTCTGTATGTTTCTTCTTATGGTTGAAGTATGACTCAAAATAGATGATATATCGATACTTTGTATGTGGACAATGACAGTAATGTTACATTAAAAATCTAAATTTGGGCTACAAAGTACATTAGGAAACAAACCTAGACTTTTGTAACAGTTGTATGCCAAAGTCTTCATGTTAAATAAGTATCAACATCTTTTCTCTTTTATTTATGCCTTTTTGAGCATCTTAGATTTTTGTGGTTACCTTTCTTTCATTGTTTGTATTGTTGTGCATTATTTTTATTTTTTTCAAATGGAAAGCAACAACAACGATTAATGTCTTAATCCTACTATGTTGGGTTGGCTACAGGATTCATGTTCATGTTGTACTAAAAAGTTTTACCTAATGCTAATCCTTCTTTACCTAAGCTTGGAATTGATTGTGTAGGGTTACCTTCCACAAGTAGAGTTTTTTTGCTGTGGAAAAATTCTTCATAAATAGCATGTCATATGCTTTGCTATATAATGCCATTATCCTTGACCTAATGGTCAGTTATTGTTTACTGTATTTGCAAGTTGCAGGAATAAGCTTGCACAATTTTCCCGAGGGAATGGCAGTTTTCCTTGGATCAATGAAGGTGATTGTCATTATTTTTTACATTAAAAAATTACATGTTTATGTATTTATAATTTAAAGTCACAAGGCATTCCAAAGTGAGCTTTATCTTGATATTCTAGTGACATCACGCTGCTATTTTAAAATTTACGTTTGTGCAATTGGTAGATAGTGCATCATCCATTAGGAAAAATATATGGTTGTTTACACCAAATGGAGGGCCTGGTAGGGGTTATTATGACAAATGATACAATGAGAATTCAATGATGTTTGTTCTATCATGTGGAAGTGAAAGGCCGAAAGAAATGGACACATGATTCTATTGTAATCAACTGCCATCATCACCTCCTTTCTAAATTTCAACTAACCCATTGGTGCCTCCTGTAGCAGCTGTCATCCACTGTAGCTCCTATAGCAGTGAGTTCCGTTGGCAGCATGTCAGTCATCAGATGTGCTGGTGGTGGAACCTATCTAGGTCTTGTTGAATGTTCCCACCCTTTTCACATTTTCAAGGCAGTCGAAACACTTTCAATCACACCAATGGCACCAAGATTTTTCAAATGCAAGGTTTTCAAAACCAGATGCAGCATCGACCTCATAGAGTGAAGGGGTGGTTCATGGTTTCACTGGCCTGGACTGTTCAAATAGATGATGCGATCATGATGATTGAAGAATTTAATATAGTACACGATCAGAAAATAAAAAATTTAGAAAATTAGGAAAATTCATAAACATGTGAAAAAATACACACAACTATTTAATTTTCAGATCAATATACAAATAAGAAATTAACAACATCATTTAGGTGAAAATCAAAAGTAGAATCTTGGTATTTTAGGTTAACATAAGAATCAGATTCTAGGTAAATTTTTGTTGAGTATTCAAGGAGAGGAAAATGTAATAGAGGCTTGAAGATGTGGAGAATCACCATTTTATCAGAGATGCAGAGAACTACCATAGATGTGGACTTCTCCAAGTGGTTTTTCTTCTTACTGTTGATGAACACTATTCTCCAATTGGCATTCCAAGGAAATGTGCTTGGAGGATGCCATGAACACAACCAACATCAGAAACAGGTTGATGTCAATTATAGTGGTTGATGCCATTGCCCGCACTACACCTAACATAAACTAGCTGCTGCAGTGACAGGGCCATACAAGGGCATTGGGATCAATGTGGAGAAGGTGATGCTTGGGATCCATGTGAAAGAGGAGATGGTCAAGTATTTTAATTAATATGCAAAATTATATATTTCAATAATTAAGTATATTTTAGTAGTACTCCATTAAAAACTTTATATTTAATTTTTTTGCAGTGAAAAAATTTAAAAGCTAAACAAATATATAATTGACATATCTAACAAGGGATCTACTAATTCAAGACAAGGCAAGGTGAGTTGCTATGGTGTGACCAATTTACGCCTTGACACTTAGGCAATGCACAGACACCACTTAGGCACCTACCTTAAAAAGTCTGACGGGGGGAGTATTGTCAAAGATCACAATTGTGGCAAGGTTGGGATTCCCAGGGAGAATGGAGATAAGAGTTTTGGAGGTCTTAACCACTTCAATATCTTCAACTGGTGGTTAGACCAGTTTCTCTAAGTGCTAATGTTCAAAACAAGAGTTTTTAGCAAATGGGCAACCTATTTGGTCACACATTCAACCAGTTGGATTGGCTGGTCTTGTCTGAATTTTGAAACACTGATTGAATGGACTGATAGGTCACCAAAATCATTTTAGGGAAAAACAAGTGTTTACTTATGCGGAATATTTGATTCATTTATGATTATAGTGTGTTTATATAATTGGTTTCCAAGTTAACAAGTTATAATTTCCAATCGAATCTTCTGCTAGGCATACATTTTTAGATTCCATTGGTTCTTTGAACAAGTGCATACTACTGGAATCGTGTTTTAGTCATCCTTCACTTTTTCATTCCCTTCATATGTTCCTGAAATTCAATATTTTATCAAAGTTTTGCACAAACAGACTGTAATAGATTCTTCACTTTGGATTCATCTTTCTTATTGATGATTTGATGGATGCTGAGTTACAACTAATTGACAATTGGATATTGGTGGTTGTAAGTCTGGTTATGTTCCAAGAAAAGCAATAAACCTCTTTAATGAAGTAGTAGACTGGGAATTCTGTTACAGTTCCTTGTGTTTTTCTATGCTTTGAAATAGAGAGTAGAAGGTGGTGGTGAGGTTACCATAGTTTACACATCACTTCTAATTTCATTCATGGAAAACTCTAATATGCACTCTTCTAAACCCCAGAAATTATTCAATTTAGAGAGTAGCCAGTTGATTGGAATACTTGAAACTTTATTTCTTCCCGTTTTACATCCATTAGCTTATGCAAATCATGGATACATAGAAATGAAAGATGCCACTTAGATATATGCTTTGAACTGTAAATTATGTTCTTTAGAAATTTCCTTTTTTTAGCAACCTAAATCATTTCAATACAAAATGTTACGTCATTTATTTCCATTGGTTGCAGTTGCACCTTTTTGGTTCTTTGGTATGGTTTTATCTTATGTAAGCTTTCCTTTTATATTGGTTGCTATTCTGAGCCGCTACTCGCTTGAACTTGTGCTCTCTCTGACTTGTATAAATGGTCATCAAATAAATTGTTCCATATATTTGTATTTCATTGTCAATCACAGTTGGTCACATTGCATATGCATTTCACTTGATTGATTGAATTTATCAAAACTATTTCAAGTTGATATTTTAGGAAATATATGACAATTTTCTGGCTTTATGACTTTCACTTTCTCATACTTAACTACTCTTTTGCTCTTTATTCAGGCAAACAATCTCATATAACGTTTGTGTCAAACACAGTAATATTTGTTATTGTAAAACTGTTCATTTTCAGGGTCTTCGAATTGGTCTCAATCTAGCACTTGCCATTGCCTTGCATAACATTCCAGAGGTATACCTAGTTTATTATTTGCAGTGATTTAACACTTAGTTTACTTTCATTAACACCAAAAGTTCGTGTAGATGAATAATTTATTATTTCATGTAAATATGAATAAACTAGTTCACATGAACTTGTTATTAGAATGAAATGTAACTACTTACTGAGATATATATGTTTTCCTGTTAGTGTGCCCTATGATTCCAATGGTAAACAAGAGTACCTTTGTTGTGTAATTTAAACTAGTTGTAAATTTATTGCATTAACAGAGTCATTATAATATCTGCCTTTCCAAGTTGTGATCAACATAGAATTGCTTGGGTTACTGGAATGAAAGATATATACCATTAAAATTCAAAATGTAGAGAGGCAATGGAAAACGGTAAATAAATAAAGAAGTGACAGGTACTTTGCTAGACTAAAAGTGTTTGGGAATTAAATATTTGAGAAACTGATGCACACAAGAACAAGAAGAATGATGGTAAATACTTCTAAGAAATAAATCAATGAATACCATATAGATATATTTTTTCATAACCCTGAAATTATTAATTAGTTGTTGAAGTATGTAAATAGCTTTCATTGTTGATTTTTCTAACATAAATCCAAATTGATTTTCTATGATTATGGTTATGTCTTAATCTTTGTTTAATTATTTTTTAAAAGTTTCATTGTATGATTCATTAACTTAATATTGCAATGATTATTATAATTTTGCCTGTCATCTTTGTTTGAGTCTATATATAAATAGATCCTTAGATGGATCCTAAATATGTTGTGTTATAAGTGAGTTTAATCCTACATTATCAGAGTTACATTTGTTTTTTACATGTAGTCTCTATGTATAAAGGCATTGTTTGCTTATGAATGATATATAACTTATACCCCATCTTTTGTGTTTCAATGTGATATCAAAGCTTTGAGTGTCCATCAAGAGTAAGAGCCCTAGGTAGAGATGGAAACCTTTATTACAGCATCCTCCCAGCTATCATTGTTGTCAGTAGCTTTGTCGAGGTTGCCACAACCAGTAATGTTGGCTCCCTAACCATCCTCCCAATCCTTCTGTCTAGGTTGAAAATAAAAATATAAATAAAGAGAAGAAAAAGAAAAGAAAAAGAAATAAAATAAGGGGAGAAAGGAGGAGAGAAAAAAAGAAAAAAAGGGAAAAAAAATGCTGGAAGTAAAAAAAAAAAAAGTAAAAATTTTTGAGGGTAGATCATATCTATTTATTTGTTTTCTGACAATAGATCACATTTTTCATTTTGTTCTACTTCCTTCGTTGTATTATCTAATAGTTATTTTATTGCTACTACTTTTACATGATCAGAGGTTATTTATTGTTATTTCCTTTATAATTGAAAGTTCATTACTACTGTCCTTTACTATTACTACTATTATCGCAATTGATTTTTATATTTCCCTATGTATTTATTATATTAAGTTGTTGAGTTATTGAATTTATTGTGTTTTGGAGTTTTGTTGCAAGTTGGATGTTTCAGCTTAAAGAGAAGTGTAATGATAAATTATGTATTAGACTATTCTAGGTTTACTCCCACATTGGTTAGAGTTACTTTGTATCTTTTATGTAGTCTTTATATATAGAGAGATCTTATATTTTGTTAATAAATATACAGCTTTTACTCATTTCTTATGTTTTGATAGATGCCAACAACGAAATAATATGTACATCTGTT
The DNA here is from genome assembly GCA_024699675.1 of Amphibolis antarctica. Taxonomy (NCBI): domain Eukaryota; kingdom Viridiplantae; phylum Streptophyta; class Magnoliopsida; order Alismatales; family Cymodoceaceae; genus Amphibolis; species Amphibolis antarctica. The sequence continues at coordinate 1,432 of JAMKPZ010015814.1, read as the reverse complement.
AAAGTGTGGTCAACTAATGATTGATTATTTTTCCTATTGTTCAATATTAGTGTTATTTCTAGGTAATATCTATCTATTATATATCTCTTTATTTAATTAGTTATAATTTATTTATGTATGATTATGTTGTAAGTTGGTTGCTTTAGCTTGAGGGAGAGTGTTAACATTTATAAATAAATGAATTATTAGATGGATCCTAAGTGTGTTGTGTTATAAGTGAGTTTAGTCTTACATTGTTAGAGTTATATATTTCCTTTTTGTATAGTCTCTATATATAGAGACATTGTTTGCTTATTAATGATATACAACTTCTATTTCATTTCTCATGTTTCAACAATCCTTATTCTTTAATATAGGTATTAAAGAATTCTTTATTTATTCATTTGGCATCTTAATTTTTGAAATTATTTTAAAACATATAGTTTAATTAACCACTTAACCTCTACTTCACTCATGCACTTCCAAATCTCAATAGGCATACTATTATGTCCAATAGTTTTTCACATTTTATTTTCTTTTTTATTTCTTTTTTCACATTTTATTTTCTTAATTCCCTCTTTAAAGTATCAGTTCTTATAAAATAAGCATTGTTTTTCATTAATGTGTGTGTACATATATAAGAATTTTCTCTAGTAATTTTATTAAAATTATTTTTTATTAATGTGAGTACACATAAGAATTTTCCATAATAGTTTTATTGAAAATTTTATTAAACTATCTACATCATATTTCTTTAATTCTATTATTATCTTTTACTAAGAATATATTATATTTAGCCTTAGTGCATTCACTTTGCTCGAATCTCTACTTCTTCTTTTTCTTGCTTTAGTTAATTTATAAATATCATCTCTCCTTTTTTGCCTTTAAAATATCATATAGCTTATAACCTTGATTCTTAACTTACACTAACTATTTTCTTGGACCCTTTTTTGTTAGTCTATTTTTCAAAATTCTCCTTATTTCTACATTTATAATAGATTTTATACCATTCATTCCTTTCTTTTATTATCTTTTGTATATGATTACCTCCAATTTTACCAAGTGGTACCATCCATCTAGATTCCTTAAATTTCTTTAGCAAAAGTAGTTATTCCATTTCAAAGTTTATTTACTTCTCCATGTTCCCCATATTTCTTTTCTTAACAACTTATCTTTATATATTATTTGTTTTTCACCTTTTTGATTCCACCTATTATTCTTGGATCTTTATATATTTTATCTTTTGTCCTCTAGGTTTTATTCTAAGGGGGGCTTGCATCCCCAAAAATCCTGAAAAAGGAAAATTTGAAAAGAAAATTAGAATTTTTAGGCATTTGTGCATCTTGAAAAATGTGAAAAAATTTTAAATTTTTTTGTCAATAATAAATACATATTTTTTCTATCATTTCTCACACTTTGTATCAAGAAAATCCTTACAACTGATGGAAATTTC